>JANHGB010049375.1:0-28474 GCA_026283785.1 Coracopsis vasa
GGCCTGGTTGGATGGAGCCTTGGGTGACATGGTTTAGTGTGAGGTGTCCCTGCCCCTGGCAAGGGTGTTGTAACTTGATGATCTTAAGGTCCTTTCCAATCCAAACCATTCTGTGATTCTATTCTATGATTCTATGATTAGAAGAGGGATTATAAGGAATCAATGGTTCCAGCCTTTCTGAGAATATATCCAGGCATCAATAAAATGACATACAAAAGAATTGTTACTTGTTTCTGTGCCTGGTTTTGACCCATGTTGCTCTCAGATTCTCAGTTCCAGGTATCCTATATACAAGATGCTCTTCTCTTTCTGTCTCAGTTCCTGTTTTATACAGTAGGGGTGATAACACCGCTTCATCAAATGGAGCATCCTGAATAAATGTGAGGTGCCAGAACATGCAAATGTCTCCTCAATGTCAGTAAGTGCTACAAAAACCACTCTGAATAAAGTGCTCTGAAGAAATGAATTCTTTATTCAGAGCAGGGTTTGAGGAGGATGCATACACATGGTCAATAGGAGAAAGAAAATAGTGAATAACTGGTTTTGATCACTATCCTTCTGTAAACCAGCTGAGCCAGAGCATCATGGAAAACTAACATGTAATTCCATACCTGAAAGTTGTCATTCATGTGCACAATAGGAAGCAAAATGAGGAGTGAAATGGTAGTTTCACTCTGCAATATTACTGTTCTTTTAAAAGCTGTGTTCACGATGTTACACAATGAGGTTCACCAGCCGGCATGGGCTATGAAGTGCTGCAGACACAGAAAGGCAAAGAAGGAGGTTATGAAGTCATTATAGCCAATATTTTATCACCTTTTATAACCACTGTGGTTTATGCCACACACATCTCCTTTCTCCAGCTTGTCAGTTTGGAGGTATCAAGCTGCATTGGTACCAGCCGCACAAGGCAAGGTTGTGGGTTTGGAGGAGGCAAACCCTGTGTATGCACTAGTGGTGACAAGCAGACCCCTTCCCATGCTGTCCTGCAGGACAGTTGCCTTGGAAGTCATGGTGCTGAGGCTTTCCAAAGTGAAGGAAAGAAAAGGGCTGGGTGCAGACCATTTAGAACAGTACCTCAGCCCTCCAGATGTGCTTTCCTTCCTGCAGCTGGATGCTTCTGGGCAGCATTAGTCTGCTCTAAGCTGCTTAAAATAATATAGTGAAGCATAAAACTAGGTCTGGTTCCTCCAGGAACATATGCAGCATCATGGTTTTCACATGGCAGGTAAAATCCTGGCAGTTGTTTAACTATTATTTCCTAAGGGATTTCTTGACATGTTGTGAGGATTGTTATTCTTGCACACAAATCGTTTCCTTACTGTTTTATCGTTGCCCTGTGAAGTGACTAACACTTGATCACCTCTTGGGAGATTAACTGGTTTGGCAAGTGTGCAGCCCGTAGGGTTATTTGATCCAGGTAGGACAATGAGGAAGTTCCAAGACGATAACATCTGGATTTGCAATTGATGGTTATAAAGCTGTCCAAAGAGTAGCTATTTGTCTCATATTTCCTCTAAAGGGAGATGCTCTTTGGGAAAGAACTGAGCAGGTCAGGGGGTGAAGTAGAATTTGGGAAACAAAATGCACTCTTTAGAGAAATAGAACAGTGAATATGGTGCTCAATAGCTTGAGGAAGCAGATATTTTTTGGACATTGTTGTAGTTGAAAGGCAGTCACATTACAGCCATCTGGTTGGCTGCGAGACAAGATAGGAATTTGGGTGTTTTTTCCTCATATTGGAATATTTGATTATTATTATATTATTATACTAAATTACTAAATTATTATACTAAATTACTAGTATTGTTTTTAAAAGTAACAACTCTATTAAACACTAAAACTGTGTATTTCTGAAGTGGCACAATGTAATGAAAATAATAAATCCATTATGGCTTTGGATCATTCGATATTCACATATTCATTTGCTTCAAAACCCTTCCATGTTATCAGCCCTCCTCTGAAGGGCTGTGACACAGAACTCACATTATAACACTTGATTTGCTTTTTAAGTAGTAAAATTTGTGTTCTTTCTTGTTTCTTTAGATTTCTGGATGTGCATTGCCTCACCTGTTTACAGACTCTTTATATCATTGAGATTAACCAAACACCTTCTTGCAAATAGAATTCCTTGCCTATGGATGAATTCCCACCCAACACAGGTCCCTGCTGGATTACTCCTCTGAAGTCAGAGCCTTGCTTGCCCACATAGTCCAGAGAAAGTGGTAGGTGCTTTTGAAGGCATTTGAGTGGGTCATCAGTCCAAGGATGAAAATCGCCTGAGCTCACCATGTTCATGCTACATTTTTAATGGCTTTGGCTCTTGCACACTTAAAAATTGAAAATCTCTCAACCAGCAACAAAAGAACGGGTTTCTCTTTGTTTGCTTTTCCCCTCTTACTTGTGCTAAATTGGGATGAGAGGATTACGTGATGCTGCACAGCTCAGAACAATGCCTCTGTGCTGGGAGTCTGAGATACAGGATGAGGAACAGACCCAAAGGCTGCTTGTCTGTTTGGCACGTAGGAATGTGCTTGTACTGCCAAACAGGAGTGCCAGTGACCCTGCTGAAGGGTTTGGTCCCTGCTCTTCTCTTTGTTCAAATGTTAGTTCATTCCTGAGCCCTGTCTCGGACTTCTTCCAAGACAAATTCCAGGCAAGCCTCTGGGAATGGTTGACTTCAAAGAGCACTTCCAAAAGGCAGAAGGGATGAGACCATACTGATCTGATTCCCATCACCCTAGAAGTCCCTCCAACATATCCCATCCAGTTTGGTACCTTCAGAGACCCTGATGGCTTTAGGACATCCAACACATGTCCTTAGCTTTGTGTTATTAAAAACTAGTCTGGTGGCCTCTAGAAAACCCGTCACATTAGAGTGCTTTCAACTGAAAAACATCCCCAAAAATGTCATTATGTCTAAATACCACCAAATCCCTGTGACCCTAGGAGCTCAGATTCAAGGACTGGGTACCATGACATAGCTGGGCTGCTCTAGATAGAGCTACACACTATGGAAACAAGTGAGTTGACACCTTAGAGCCAAGAATCACTTGTAGACCTTCAGTTATTTAGTTGTATGGGAACACCTGCCTTGTCCTGAAAAGCTGTGCTTGCTACATAAGATGTGACTCAGAGACTGATCTGAAGGAGGTGGAGATCTCCATGCAATTGTTTTGGAGACAAAGTCAATTTTATTTCTGGTCAGGATGTTGCGGTGATGTCTGGATTCATCCCTCTCTAAGTATCATTGAAAGGCTTTGAGCATGAAGGGTGGGAGGTCTGACCTCACTGTGACTCATGGTGGCTCACAGAAATCCCTTCAAACCAGGCTGCTGGAGACATGGTTCCCAGAAAATGAAAGGACAGGCCAAAGAATTTCCCTGTTTCTGTTTCTCTAATGACAGCCAAAATCTGCTCCCCCGCCTACAGTGTCAACCTGGGGAAGGAGCAGATGTTATCCTTCTGCTGGGCTGTGCAATGGGGAAAGCAGAGGAGAATCCCATCCCCATCCCTTTTGGTGGTATAAGGAAGATGAGGAATTAAGAGCGCAAGCCACCCAGCCATGTACCAGACACAGAGGCTGCAGAAAGCATGTGCATCCTCACCCAAGCCCCTAAGAGCTGCATCATGCAGGAGCCACTGTGGGCAGACAGTCACAATCTGGTGGCTTCAACACAGGGCCATCAGACTGCAGCAGCAGCAGCACAAGCTGCGCTTTCCCGTCAGCATCCAAGAGATCTGTGAACAAGGCTGTCATATAATAGTTAATCTCAATCTCCTGGTAAACTGCTATGCTACAGCTCTGCCTCTGGGTCCACATCCAGTTTCTAGGTCAGGGATGTCAGGACCTCCCTGAAGCTCCTGAAACACTTTTCTGCTACCTGACACTTTACAGTAGCTGATCTTTGCCTCTTTTTACATCCTTGAAGGTCCAATTTTAGTGGGAATACCTGGCCCATGGCTCTGTGATGGCTGTGCTTGCAGCACACAAGTACAGAAAGCAGAGCTGAGACTCAGCTCTAAGTCTACACAACTCAGCACTGTGTGGATGAACCTACTTATATTCAAAAGCTGTGCAGCTTTATCCAACTGTTGTTGAGCTCAGCGTGAGCTCCCAGATCAGTAGCTTCACTGCACTAATGTAGCCTGTACCCTGGGGAGTCTCTGCTTTCACAGAGCAGGTAAGTCTGCAGCTGGCAAAGACGTTAGGGTATCGCACTGCAGTCCACTGATGAGTTCTATGTAGGACATAGCCAGGCTGTTTTGATTATGGTCTACCTAAAATGCATCAAAAACCACCTTAAAGTTTCACATTCAATATGCAAATGTTGAAGGCTCAGTAACAGAATGATGCAGTGAGTAACTGCTCTCTCTTTGTGGCACCAAAGTGTGTACAATGGTACCAACCTTTGTTAAGCACTTAGAGCTCCAGAGAAAAAAAATCATGTTTGTATTAGCTAGTATTTAACTAGTAGTGTCCAGTTAAATGCATGCATCAAGGAAATTAGGAGGAGATTTATATTTTTCAGAGAACTGTGATTTTGAAATCTCTGGAACCTCACAGTATTTTCCCCATCAGAAGTGGAAGTGAAGTGAGTTTGGAGACTGTGCCTGGTACACTTGGAAAATGCCTGTGAGAGAATGGCATTCAAGTTCCTGAAATTGCTTTACTTTTAGTATCCCTCTTCTCAACCCCATCAACTAAGAGGAGAATGTATTCATCTCATGCTGACAGGAGAAGGGGTAGGCTGCCCTGTAGTCAGAGACAATACCAGCCAAATCTGAGGTTTATTTCTTCTGTGCAGGAGAAATCTGTCATCTTTTCCTTGGGTCATGATCTCAGCATGCTTCAAAGAGTTTTGTCTTACTTTTACCTATTGTATAGCAGGAGGCTTTGTGCTATGTGCTGTCAGTTTTGCCTGTACTTTATGAAATATCCCTCTAATGGATGCAGGCACAATGCTTCAGCTGTGTGTTGCTTTCCCTTGGATGAGGCAGCCTCTGACTTGGCTTACTGCTAATTATGACAGGCATAGCAAAGCATGTGTGAAGAGAAAACCTCCATTTATGTCCGCTAAGGAGCTGGCCCTGGCCTATTTTTCAGTCTGCAGCATAAATTCCTCTGTCATGAAAACCTCCATGCAGTGGAATAAAGAAAGTTGTCGAGTTTTCCTGCTGAGCACAACTATGTCTGATGGCAGCAGCAGCTTGTGCTTTACTGCTAAAGACTTTGAGAGTGACACAGAGCTGCCTTGTTTCCCATGTGGCTGCTGCTAGTTAAATACTGTGATGTTAACTGTTAACATCATTAACTAATAGTTAACTATTGCATGCTAAATACTATGATGAAGAGTCCAGAGAAGGTTTGAATGGAAGGGTTTAATTGGGAAGACACTGTGAGTGAAGCCCTGCAGGCTTGCCTCTGTTCAGTACTGAACTGGTGGCCTATGGAGCACAAGTCATTTGAGAGGTGGCCTGAACTCAAATAGGTGAAATTATATAAAGACAATTGAAATATAACATCTACGCTTAGGAGGGAGAAACTAAATGGTGAATAGTCAGCTGGGCATTAGGAGGAGATTTCAACTCAACAAGTTATCTGTGATACTTTAGCAATAAAACCTCCCAACTCCCGTATCTAAATCCTCCCATCAATCTGGACTACCACAGGAGGAATACTAGATGTAAGGCACAGGAGATGGCCCTCCTGTTCTACTTGAGACGGGGCAGGAATTACCTAAAATGCTTTGTTTTCAGCATCACTTCTCAGGAAAACTGAGTGCAGAAAGTAGAATCACAATATCATGGAACAGTTTGGGTTGGAATGGACATTAAAGCTCAACTAGTTCATTTGCAAAAGTGATGATTGAACTTAAATGCCTAGAAAAGGCTTTACTTGCAAAAGTTGCAAAGCCCTGGGCTGAAACTACATTTTATCTTCACAGCACTGATCTAGAAAGTGTCACAATGCCAGTAGTGATGCCATGGACCACAGGCCTAGGGACAAGAGCCTGGAGGGAGGGAAAGAGAGAGTGAATGAAATATGGAAGTTAAAAACTTCATCTGACATCAACAAGTGCAAGAAAGGCTTCAAGGATTTGTTCTCCCCTGAATGCTATTCAGAATAGCACAAGCTGCTGACTATAACTTGGCATAGTCTTTGTTCCCTCCAAGGTCTGCTTAATTCTACATGGAGAAAATAAATCAGCCACTAGGAACATTGTTAGAAACACCGAACATTCATTATTTCCTAGAACTTGGATGTTCATTTTCATAGATCTGTTACAATATTTTCCAAGGAAACAGAAAAATAAGGAACCAGTATTGTCAATACAAATATTTTCACTTTTGAATAGAAAAACCAGCACTCTTTAAATCATGAAGTTGCAGAGGCAACCACTCAAGGTTTTGGAGATGCCAGTATTAACTTCAGCTATGTGACCTTACTTGAGTTCCCTTATTCATATGCCAGATGATGCATTTCCTAAGTGCAATTCATTGTTCCACCAAGCTCCTGAGCTCAGGCTTTGTATTCTATCCTGCAAGCAGCACCTGCTCAGTGCCGGCACGCTCTTTGCTATCCAGTAGACACTGCTGTGCTGTGTTCTGCTGCAGGGGCACACGTGTGAATCCTCCAGAGGAAACAACTGAGCCAGGTCTAAAGGAATGACCCGCACTCATAACAAGGATGTGACTGGTAGCAGTCAAACTGGTGAACACTGGGGAATGCACTACCCCAGGGTAAAGCTGTAAGCAGACCTGTGGTGTGATGACAGGAGGATGGCCACAAAGTCATAGCACATCATCTGCACCATTGCTCTTTCTTCACTCCAACAGGAGGACAGTCAGTATCTATAAAGACACTGAGAAGGAGGGGTAAAAAACCCAGCAGGAATTGACTAAGGTTTGTGGAAGCAGAAGCAGGCAAGATTTTGAGGGAAAATATAACAATAATAACTGTTGACTCTAAGAGTATAGAACACCCATCCAAAATCTAGTTCATTGTTGTCAACAAAAAGGAACCGCAGAGTCATAACAAGGAGCCAGTAGCCAGCATCCCTTGGGCTCTGTGTCACATAGGAGTCAGCCTGGCTGGACACAAACACACAGGTCTCGGTGCTTCTGAGTTTGTGGGTATTAGGGTGGGAGTGGGGAGAGTCAGATAAAACAAAATAACCCTTTCCATAATGCCTCAATTTTACCTCTGATTCATTATATTCCTGGATGGGAAAGAAAAGCCTCCCAACGGCATGATCCTTACCATGCTCCAGAGCAACCAGTCTTACACCAAAGGCCCCCCCCGCCTTATTCTTGCAGATCTGTGCTTCTAAGGCTAGCTGCTAAACCAAGTGTTCCAAAGCACTGCACAAGACCAGAACTCCAAAGGCAGGAAAAAGCCCAGCTGCATCAGGCAAACACACACATAAGGGAAAATGGGAGAAGATAATCTCCACTGTGCACATGTATCTCATTTTATCATCACTCAGACCATCCCTTCACACTCTCCCAGGTGGTCTCTGATTGTAGTTGATGCTCCATTGGCTGTATTCACATTTTAAAAGGACTCTCTGGTCTGCACCAGAGCTGCGGTATAATAGAGAAATGCCCATGGTGTCTGGATGCCCAGTTTAAACTGCCCAGGATGTGAATTTGTGTCATACTGCTCTGCGTGTGCTCAGAACACAATCCCCACTGATTGCAGCGAATGTAAAATGGTTCTTCAGAATCCTAAATCACGTCTGCAGAAAATGAAAAATAGCTAATTAGGAAATGCTCATCAGACATTGCCCTGTGCCATGGCACGTACTTTGTAGCACACTGCATTTCATACAGCTTTCAAGCACACTATTTCTAGTGTTTTAACCGTATCCTTCTCTTGCCTGCTTCTGCCCTGTTATCTCTAAAACTTGTACCTCTGCTGGGCACTGGCCACGAGTTCGTCCCTGGACAGGCTGTTAAGGCTCACTGTCCAACCTGCCTCTTCTTTTCTTTGTACCAGGTCCATCTCCCCTGCTCTCTGTAATTAAATTACAGGCTTCGGCACTTCTTACACCCCCTCTGTGCCTAGGATCGGGGAGAGCCTGCAGGAGGAAGGTTTTCCACCCAGTGCAGGGGTGCAGGATCCAGAGCTGCAACTGCAGGACTCCTGCTCAGGCTCACCTGGAGCATTTCATTGGGTATTTGAGGCTTTGAAGGCATTGGAGTTACAGCAAGGTTCTACGTATGTAGCTGTTCTAAGGATGGTAACTGTGCCCAAAGATGGAGAATCTTAAGATATTACCTTTAGCTTCAGAAACATCTTACCTGTAACATATGTATGTCCTTGAAAACATTCACTGAATGGGAAAAAAACATTCACTAATGTAATATATGGCCCAGTTGAAATGGCTCTGGTTTGCAAAGCTATGTTAAAGCTCTGGGTAGACAGAGCATCACCTCTCATGAGGCTCACATCTGCTGTCAGTCTGTCCATCAGCTCCAATTGATCATCAACCTGCAACCTCTGTCACACCAAAAGCTCCCTCAGATGGAGCTCCCAGTACCTCCACATGTCACAGTGATTTTCCAGAGTCCCCAGAATGGTGGGATGATGGCTGATGCACGAGCTGTGGTGCAGCATGTTCCTCTCCAACAGCGAAACTGAGAGACTTTTTGCTTCCAGAGTTTTAGGCCCTTCAATGCCTGATGTCTTGTGCCTGAGAGATTGCAAACTCCCGCCTGTGTCTGATGATATCACAAATCAAAGACACAATTCAGACAAAGCTCTGAAAAAGCTCTGAAATCAATGATGTATGGGCAAGAAAGAAACTTTGAACATCTAACACAACTGAGCCGTCAGCAGATGGCAAGCAGAATAATCACAACTGAAGTATTTGTTCTTGAGTCTTCTAAGCTACAGACACACAGGAAAAGAAGAAAAAAAGGACACGACAGAAAAAGGTAAAGCATTAAACAGAGACAGATGAATTCAAAATGAAAAGGAATTTTTTTCCCACTTCTTTTTGGTAAGACCGACAACAGCAGAATCATACTTTGAAGATGCCTCGCTTCAGTTTCCTGAGGAGAGTGGCCCAGCCGGCAGGTGATGCTGACAGGACAGAGCCACGGCAGTGTCGGCCGGGCAGAAGCCACGAGAGGTGTGTGGCCATGCACAGGAGTGGAGATGCTCTGAAGGATCAGAGCAGAGGGTCAAGCTGCTAGCAAAATCCAACTTTCAGAAGTAGATTTCCAGGCAGACATCTTCTCTCAAGTTGTCTGTGACCAAACAGAGAAAGAATCCTGCAAAATACTGGATGCCGTATGAAGATTTGAAACATTGCATGTCCCGAAGGGGAGACTCTTAAATAAAACCCCCAAACTTGAGTAGACAAAGTTTTTAATTCCTGAAGCCAGGTGACTCTATAGGTAAATGCAACCATAATGTTGACCATTTGTTTCCCCTGAATGAAGCAAAGATGCTTTTGGGAAGGGTCTCTTGATCTGCTATCTTCTTGTTTTGCCTTAGATATGGAAGCTCTTCTGCTCATTGCTACCTTAAGCTGAGTAAAGCCATTCCAGAAATTTCAGTAAAGGATTTATTAATAAATACAAAATACCAAATGTGTAGCCTTCAAAATGGTTTAGTTCAACATTTACAAAACCTGTGATGAAATTAAGGTGGGAAGAAGATGGCATTGGCTTTCTGTACCTGCTTTCCTCATGCTATCCCCTCCCTTTGTGTCTTCTCTCTGCGTCTCTTTTTCCTCCTGCTGTCATCACATGCTTCCTTCTTTTTCAGCTTCCTCCTCACCACTCTTCTCCCTCCTCTTTGCTACCAGTGGGGGAACACTTGCTGCTAGAAACCACATGTAAATCCAAAGCGTTTTAATTTTAACTGAGGAAACCAAATGTAGCATCCAATTTGTTGCTTTATCCCTTACCCATATGTGCACACAAGCATTTTTCCTCTCCTAGGGAAATGTTTTAGTTTAAGTAATGTTTTAATATTTAAATAATTAAAAAGTTATAAGGATGACTACAAGGGGTTATGAGGGACTCCAAATTTAAATTGAAACTGTGTGATTACAGCGAAGGAAGATGCAAAGGGAAAAATGGAGGGATAATGTCCACTGAACAGACCTTGGGAGAGAAGGGCTAGCTTACCAAACTCTCATGCAGAGGGCTCTCCAAGACTACCAGATCTCTCTCTCTTGAAGAGCAAAACCAGGCTGAAGTCCCTGCTTCTCTCATATGCTTTGGCATGTTATCTTATGTATCTTCTTATACAGAACATGTAGGCGAGACCTCGTGCAACTGAAATCAGGGAATGAGTCTGATTTACTCTGAATGGGTTCAGAATATGTCCCAGGTTACCCCAGCTCTCAAACCACCCCATCACCACTTCCCTCTTTTAAGTGCACAGTATTAGATTTTTAGGTGTTCAGCATTTCTGAAGGTTTATTTGCTGGTAGAGAGTTGAGATCTGCTGTCATTGGTCTGGGGCACAGAGCACAGGCACTGCACGTTTGGGATCTCTAGTAGAATAGATTAGACTAGACTAGGATATTTGAGTTGGAAGGGGCCTACATCCGTCCAACTGCCTGACCACTTCAGGGCTGATGTGTTGGAAATGTTATAGGAGGAAGTGGTACTTTCCTTAGGGGGTCAAAGCAGTACCTGCATATCAGTGATACAAACACTGTGACTCATGAAGCCTCGATAAAGGGTAGTAAAACCGCACTGGATTCAAAGTTAGACACTGGTAACCCCTTGTGAAAGGGCAGGTGAGCTGCAAGGCAAGGTAGTCACTTCAGTCTTTTTACTCAGCTGTGAAGGACCTGCACAAGGCATAAAATTATTTCAGAAATCTAAGTTTATCCTAAGACATTGGGAAAAATTGGTTTTCTTTCTCCTTTTTTCCATTTATAAAAAGAAAATTTTTCTCACTTCACAGCTGGCTGCTCCAAGTTGAATATGGAACGAGGCACCCTGGTGTGGCATTCAAGCTAATTTCCAATGCACAAGGAGAGTTACTGCTCTCTTGTGCAATAAAAGGTACAGCTTTTGAAATGCCCTTTTTTTGTGTTGTTTTGTTATTCAAAATCTTTTCCTGCTAAGAACATTAAGTTCTGCAAACTATTCCAGACAGCTGCAGTCACATGAATTTTCTTTGCCACTGCAAGGACACATCTCACTCGCCTTTAAATGCATCAAAATTGTGCAATCACCAGAGGATATCTCACAGAGAAATGATCCACTTTTATTACTTGCTATCAGAGATATTATCTGTTCTCCCAAAGCAGTTCATTTATGAACTAATTCCACAGAGTGAATGTCTTATCTGGGATGAAATATCCCAAACGACTGATCTCAGAAATACCTGGGTATTTACATGATAAAAGAACAACATTCAAAGGCAAATTTAAAAGTCAAAATGCGGGATCCTTTAGCTGCCATCTGACAATAACGTAAAGGTGCGCTGATCACAGTCCAGACTTAGAGTAGTGTTTAACTACATGTTGTCTAACTGTGGATAGTATGTCCAGCATTCTCCAAAGTGGCTTTTGGGGGCTTAGTTCTCTATTTGAAGAAAAGCTTTCTGAATTCTATGTGATTTAGCATTTGTGGCAGATGCTGAGCTAACAGGTTGGTGTTTGCCAACAGGTTTGTTGTTCGTTTATGCAAAGAATAGGCATCCAGTTTTCTTCAACTTTACATTAGAAAAAGTTCCTGTGATGTAAGAAATTCCTCTGTTTAGCAATGTCTGCCTTACTCTCCACTTCTCTGAGGGTATCTCCACAAAAACATAGATTTATGAAATACATCTGTTCATTCATTCTGAGCAGATCATGACTTTTCAGACCCCAGTTCAGAAGGGATGCCTTCCTACCCAGATGTCCTGGTTAAACCATGATGCCAGTTGCATGGATCTAAGCCAGCAACATAAAGGTCTACATCTTGACCACTTCCACGTTGCTGTGAAGAGACTTAGAAAAGGAGGAGGAAGGACTGATGTGACTAAACTGTTGCTTTAGTGTTTAAGTACCAGTAAACCACACACACAGCCCCAGTGGTAAAAAGGCTTAGTCACACAGATAACAGTGACACACATGCAGAGAATTCCATCCTGCAAGCCAATCCAAAGTCAGCCTGACAAAGAGAGTTCCTTCCTGGGAAAAGTTTGCTTTCTCTCCCTTAGGGGTTTCACACCATGACCATCAGCCTGCATGAAACATGCAGCTCTTCCATACTACCAGAACTTCCTCTTTAGTTTTATCACCTGTGGTTGCACACTCCCAAAGTAGGCCAGGGCTCCACATCTTCCCACCATTTCGGCTCTAGCCATATCTATGTGCTGTGCAGGCTCACCGTTTAACTCACAGCTACGATCGGCTCAACTGCAGAGATGTCTGCCTTTCCTGACTGGATGTTGGAAGCTGATGAAGGGACATGGGAGGCCTGCAACCTCTTGAAGTTGCTGTTTTCTGGCCAAGCCAGTCGGTAGGATGGGGCTGTGGAGGGAAGCCTCTGTTCTGCGGGCCTGGGAGGCTTTCTGCACATGCTCAGCAAAGCTTTGAGTTCTGATCGGAAGCTGTCATTGAGCCAGCAGTAGATGAAGGGGTTGTAGCAGGTGCTGCTCATTGCGAACCAGTGAAAGGCAAAGTACAGGGCATTGTTGGTGTGGATGGTCTGGCTGGAGAGGAGAAGGACGTAGCAATTCAAGGGGAACCAGCAGACTGCGAAGAGGATGACAACAAGCATCAGCATCTTTATGGTCTTCTTATTCTTCTTGCGAAGGGCAAAGTACTGCTCAGTGGTGACGTCGCCAATGACATTGCGCAGCCAGAGCTTCTTAGCCACTGTCACGTAGGCAGCAGAGATGATCAGAAGGGGCAGGACGTAGAGCAGAATGAATGTTGCTAAGTCAAGGTACTTCCAAAAGAGGTCAGCAGGCTCGGGAAAATCTGGCAGGCACAGGCACCGGGTAACCTCCTCACTGCAAGTGGAGACACCGGATAGGGGTGAGAGCCCATACAGCCTGACACTGTGAGAAGAGTACATCAGAAACAAGGAGGAGGGTAGGAGAGGGCTCCTGCCATAAAGCCTGGAGGCAGACCCTTCGTTTATCCATGTGTCACAGATAAACCAAGCTCTGCTGTCCAGGATTTGAGCCATGGAGCAGCCTGCGAGCAACGTGGTGATAATTTCTCGTGGGCATTCATGACCTTATAATTATTTTATGAATTCCATGAATTGCAAAATTTCCAGCTGCACAGAAGCAGGTTTTTATTTTCTGTCCTTTGGCAAACAGAAAATCAGTCTCTGCACTTTCTAAAGGACCTCTTCCTCATTAAAGCACTTTCCAAATACCAATGTTCATGACAGCATTTTATGGAGCAAGAAGCTGAGGCAGGTTTTTGCACTTTCCCAGGGCGGATGAGCAGATTAAAAGCTGTCAGGTTTTAGCTTTTTCCCCATTTCTGGTCAGACTGGTACATTGTGTAAAATGTCAGTGTATAGAGATAAAAGGTGCGGGCCAGATCCTCTAACTTCCTTGCCTATTTCATGTGATTAGTGTGAAAGAATAAAGATAACATGATTAAAAATAGAAACAAAGACAGGACATCAGACATTGCAAAGGCATCTGATGAAAATTACAGACTAGATATTTGACTGACTTCAGCATCAGCTCAGGGCTTTCAGTGGAAGATGCCGAAGTACAACCACTGAGAGTTTCGCCTCTTGGGAGACTGTGGAAGAAAGCAAAGCACATCCTTACCTGTACTCAAAGGTAAAGAGTTTTTGGTAGATAGCATGTGGTAGAGAAAAACAAGTTGCCATGATCCAGATTACAGAGATGTAAATAACACCCTTTGCAGTAGATATGCGAGGTTTCAGTGGGTGCATTATAACCTGTGCAAAATAAACCAGTATTCAGTCTTATGATATTTCAGGAAATAATTACATCAATTTTCATGATCTTCTGGCCTTAAATCTATTACTTCATGTGGAAATGCAGCATGCCAGCAGCACAGTCTTCACCCAGCTCCCATTGATTACAAGCTCTACATGAAAGCCTGAATTTTTCTCCATGGAAATGGGTAAAGTCACATCCCAATCCTGCCCTCAGGTTTCAGTATTTGTGTCTAGGTGGAAAAAACTGGGTACCAGGGAGTCTCACACACGTTTTAACCAGACCTGCCTGGGGATGCTTCTGACAGCCAGTGCATTTCCTGGTAACGAGAAGCTTTGTAACAGAAAATGTCAAATGTCAACTCTTTTGTGTGGTTGTTGAATGCCTCCAAACCAATAATGCCTGACTCACCCCAGTTTTGACCCCATTATCAAGAGCAAGCTTGTGACAAAGACCAGTGTGCAACAGCCAGCTCTCTGGTCTTCAGGGTATCTTAGAGTAAAGCGAGGCAGAACTGTGGAAGCTGTCTGGGATGTCCCTGCGTCCATGGTGCTGGCCAAACCACCCCAGAAGGAAGCTGCCCACATGAATTCCTGTCAGGCTTTTGGACTTTCTTCTCATTTGAGACGTATTGGATTACCTACTGTAGAAAAGCTCCCATTCTCTAGCTGGAAGTGATTGCGATGGACAACTCCTATCTCCCACCTTGCTGCAGGCTTGAAACTCTTCTTTCTGTCTGACAGCAAGAACTGCTTTCCCACCCTGTGAGCTCCTCAAGCATCTTAGATTAATCTGGGAGCTGAGAAGGAAAGGACACGGGAATACTTTCTCATTTTAATTATGCCCTCCTAAGCTTTCCATCTATCTGCTTCAGAGAGCTCTCACCTGGTGCCTGTCCACGGCAATGGCTGTGAGGGTCAATGCAGAGACATGGAGGGAGCAGTACTGCGCAAACCTACTGACATGGCACATCCCCTTCCCGAATATCCAGGTACTATTCACAAAACGAGCCTAAAACCAGAACACCATTAGCTTTGTGCACCCACACACACACCTCCACATGCTTATAGACATCTGAGACACTCCCTGCGCATCATTCTTTGTGCTATGGAAAATGTATTTCGTAAAACTGCAGGTTCTTTATATAATTATACCATTTGCTGGCTTCTGAACCCTGAAGAGTTCAGTGCTGCTCAGTGGCACAGCGGTATCCTCCAGGACAATACTGCAGCACAGTACTAAAGATGTTTGTTCTGTTTTATCCACATTGTGTCCTGCAGCCTAACTATTGAATCAATACATTTCTCCTTTCTAAGATCTACTTACAGAATAGGGCTGACCTATACATCTTACCTTACTTCAAAGCAAAGCTTTTCAACACAGCTTGTAAAATTAATCTTTTATTTTTTTCCAAGAGGTTCATAGTATTACCTTGGAAATACTTCAGAGAAGGGAAGGGGAAATAAGACCAGATACTATAAAGTACTCAGTAATCACTGTGAAGTTATTACTGTTCAGGTACTATTAGGGCCACTTTTAACAAATGGATAATCTCAGAACTTCCAACTAGATAATAGGAATTAGAGAAGAAAAAGACAGGTGGAGTTTTCCAAGCATAACTCCAATCACTTTAATTTGAACTGGAAGAACAGCACTGCCTACAGTAGCATAAAGAAGAAAAGGCCACCAAGTACCTGTGATGCCTTTATGGCATCTCTGCCCCAGTCTTACCAGTGTAAAAGGTGTGTTGAGGAGCGTGATCATGATATCGGCTACAGCCAGGTTCACAATAAACAAGCTGGTGGCGGAGCGCATGCGCTTGGTCTTGATGACAACGTGACAGACCAGGACGTTGCCGAAGAGGGAGAAGACAATGATGACAGAGTATGCTGCAATGAGCAGGGCTTTCACAGTGATGCTCTGCGACTCCGCTCCATACCGGCTCCTGCCCACAAAGCTCTGCCACTCAGCCAGGCTATCATTATCCCAGGAAAAGAAACCCGAGATGTTTTGGATCACAAAAGTCTTCTCCAGGCTCCTGTTGAGGGGCAACTTTCCTGGGGTTACAAAGGTGTTAACCAGGTCGGGGAGGCAGAGCCAGATGAAACACGACAACATCTCTGAAACGCCACTCTGCTCCTCCGAATTGGAAATAGCTCATTTGCAAGACAGCAGAGCTCACCTGTGTGCCGGCAGAGCTGTCCTCCCCTCGCTCAGCCCAGGCGCGCTCGGCATCAGGAGCAGGATGTTCTGGATTCTCTCCCGCTCAGCTTGCTGCTACTTTTGCTCCTTCAGCCAGCTTTATAGCCCAAGGCGAGCTCCAAGCCGGGATCTTGTGCAGCCATTGGGTTGCATGACATTATCTGTGCTCTGACGTGCTGCTTTTCCATGCAGTCACACTCCCCCAAGCGCTACTCCAAGATAAGCACATCAGAGAGAAAGGCAAATCAATTGTCAGCATCCTTTTTCTCTACCGGCAGCCCAGCTCACACAAATTCCGTGCTGCTTATAAGCCAGCAGTGTGTGTGGCAGCTCTGCTGTCTTTCAGGACACACTTCCAATTTAAGTTCAGTTTTAAAGGTCTGGCAGGCAGGTTGTAGCTTATTTCACAGCATGACACTCACTAACTAGCACAGAATAAGGGGCAACAGATGAACTGTGAGTAACAAGCCAGCTTACTTTACTTATTTTTCCAAAGACCTTTTTCCCCTCAGAGAGATGGAGAAATACTTAGACTTTCCCTTTGAAGAGATTTCCTCTTGGCCAAGGGAATAAAGAAGTTTGATGTGAAACTCTGCTTTCTAACGTTTACAGAAATACACAGGTAGTTACAAAGACGTGATTATATGGGATAGAGGATGGGATGTCCCAGCCCAGTTAGTCCAGTATCCAAAGAAATAGGCTGTATACTGGACAAGCACTGAGGAGAGGGCAGCATGCTGTGAGAGTGTGCTACCCCCAACCTCACCTTCACTTCCCATAACCCTGCTCAAGTGGCAACCAGTCATGGTCCAAATGTTGCATCTGGTGATGATATCTTCATCTAGATCAACATGGATGGGGGGGAGACAGATCACAATAGCCAAGGGCTAACTGGTAAATGGTTAACTTGCTAAACTTTGAAATCTTAGCTAAGTGATGTAAAGGATTGATTGTGCACATATAATCCTTTAGACATAAACCACTGACCACATCTGGGACTAAGTCTGGATCCAGCTGCACCTAGACTCCTCTCTGAGTTTAGAACACAAGAGGGTCCTTTCTGAACCTCATGACTGATAGTTATGTTTGATCTTGTCCTCTGCAGTAAATGCTCAAGTGCATTTTGTCACTGAGTCTTCTTAAACCACTGTTGCATTCACTGACAGACTTCGTTGAATCACTGTTTTACATCAGTAAACATACTGTTACTTCTTGCTTATGAGTGGTGTGCCACTCCAACTGTGACAGGGGTGTTCCCTGTGCCTTCCCCCAAAAACACAATAGGAAACCTAAAATGAGCGTCAGGAGACCAAATCCCACATAGCACAGAAAGACGTGTTTCTTCATGCCTACATGTGTAAGGTGCTGCCCGGCTGCTGGGGACAGACCTGCTTGTGTGGTGTCAACTAACCCCAGCCAGGGCAGGTTTTTACATAAGAGGCTTTATTTAACTATCAATTAAAAGACCATTACCTGAAAAGCTTGTATTAAAAGCTGGTCACCCACTGGTGAAAATAACACTTCCAGAAGATGCTTGCGACTCCCCCAGTGACCCACTCAGGCTACTTTTTCCTCAGTACTGCTAGCCCACAGCGCCCCTCTGCAAACTGCTGCCAGCATCTATTTCTTCCACAAAATTGTCCAATTTAAGCTCTTTTGGCATTTGGCCCATCTCAGAAGGAGCTTTCCAGTGAACCTGCTGGAACTGCTAAGGTAGCAGTCAACTGTGACCTTGCAGAGAGAAGAAATCTGTGTTCAGCTTGGAAGCAGTTGACCAATGAGGATGCCCCTGATTTGATGCTGCCAGGAAAAACAGTCTCACAATGTAACATAAAGGCTGGGAAAAATGGCAGGAAGTGAGATAGGGCAATGTTCTGGTGCAGGTTTGGGATGAGAACAGAGTGGGCAGAGGCACATGTCTCTTCTCACTGGGCTGCTCCAGCAGCTCCCAGGCCCCTTCCTTTTCAGGGCTACTGACCAGTGCATAAGGGTATTCCACCCTCTGATACTCAAACTCCATTTCTTACTCTTCCACATCTATCAGATCCTGCCCCCCTGTACTGTAATCCATATACTGGCAAAACCCATTAGTTCTGTGTATTTACTCCCTCTAATCTGATTCTTCATTTCTAGCAGGGTACCCTGGCATGTGTAGCCAGAGCCACCGCTGCCTTTGAAGACCAGGTGCACTCCAGGAGAGCAGGCGACCTTCTCCTCACCTCCTCAGCCAGGCTGCTGAGGAGAGGGTGGGAATCTCCTCCCATGCAGCCCAAGCCCATGCTCCTCGGAGCTAGGCTCAGCATCTTGTGACCCAGAGGAGGTAGGTTCCCACCACACACAGGGCAGGCCCACCTCAAACATCTGCAAAGGGTCATGGAAGAAAAAAAACACTGGAAGGTCCCTGGGTCATATCTCTCCCATGTCACCCATGCGCTCTCACACCACCATTCTGCTTCTGTTTGTATTTAAACATACCCCAGTATGACCTGTCTAAACCATTCTCCTATGTATGGTTATTACTAGAGAACAGGCTGTAACGGATTTGTCAGCTCAGTACCTACTAACTTCACCCTTACTCCACCATTCCCAGCACCCACTGGCAGCAAAGGAAGCAGCTGCACCAGAATGTCAGGATTCGGTAACTGTATCTGGTACGAGCATATGGCTTATGAACTCAGGTCATCAAAAAGTCAAACCCATCCTTGCAATAGCACCCTTAACAAAATAACTAGAAAACAGGCCTGGTGAAAACAAAGTTGTAAGAGGAATATAAGTCACCCAGACACACTAAAAAAATGCAATCTGAAGCACTGCAACATGCTATAATCACAGACAGAGTACCCTTTGATGCTTCTTTAATTCCAAAGCAGCATTCATTCCCATATACTATGACATTTAGTAACAGTGCAACAGTGGGCTTGGTTTTCCTCGTAGAACTGAAAGTATTAAAATCTCTTCCAGCTTCAATACTGAACACTGTATTTTTGGGTCAAATTGTTACTTTTCAGAGTTTACAACTCTATCCATAGAAAACTGCAAATAAGTGCAAGTTCTCTTGCATTGACAAAGTCCATGTCCATATCCATACTTGTGTACTATTATAAACTTACTCCTCTGCAAAATTCAAGCCCAAGAGATAGAGTTCTATAGAAAAGATATAATTGTTATTTACATTATCATCCCAAAAAGAAAACAGCCTTTTAGAAGTTTTAGAAAGAACTTGCAGCTTCAGGCAGTACTTCAGATTATCAGACACTCGTGTCTAATGCATTAAGCATTGCAAAACCCAAATTACACCAAATTTGGTGCCACTGGAAAATATCAAAACAGAACAAAACCAAAAACATTTCACAGAAGTGAAAATCGAAGGCATTTACAGAGAAATGTCATGAAGAGAACGCCTTGCAAACTGCTTTCCATCCTCTTCACTGTCTTTCATGGTCTCTCTTGTATAGCAAGCCAGAAATTACTTATTTCCTTCTTGATGTTGCAGTGCTTTGGAATGGATCAAATTCATCCTGCAATTTGTAAACAGATATATGTTACTAGAACTAGATGAATTCAGAGCCATAGAAAATACAATCACTTTTAGATTAAACTAGAAAGTCTGGTCATATTACTCCATGTTTTCTGACAGACCTGGATTTACTGGTTGTGATATGAAAGAGATTATCTATGGATTTAAAGGCCATCAGTCATTTACAAGTGCAAAAAAACCATGTATATTTATATATATATGTATATCTAAAATACTTCCTTTTTATAAGAAAAAATTAAACAAACAAATAAAAGGACATAGCCAAGCACTGGGAGAGATTAATGATTACTTTATTCCACAGGCAAAATAACCTATTCCACACATGTCAGGAATGACAATGAACTGATTAAAAACTGAAGGGAAAAAGAACTGGATATTTTCCTGAGGTCCCTTCTAGCCTTGTATTTGATGATTCTGTACAGATTCTAAGTAAAGCTGGTTGCAATAATCTAGCCCTGTTAGTGAGGGGAAAAAAAAAAAACAAACCAACAAAACCCCCAAAACTATTTTCCTCTGAAATGCTTTATTTAAGTAGCTGTAGAACAGTAAATTATAGGAACTTACGTGAAATAAAGATAAAAAGACACCCCTATTACCATACCTCATCTGACTCGAAATCAACTCCTCTAGATGTTTGGCTTTGTGAACCTCTTTTACCAAATGAAGGTGTAAACGACAACCTTGAAATATACAAAGAGAAGAAAAGGCATCAGCATGTTCTTGATTACCAGATATTCCAATAAATTGCCCTTCATCTTAGATTTGGACCACCAATACAGAGATTAAGAATGAAGAGAACTAACATAAGTAGAACAATTCAAATTCCCAAACTCTAAAGCTCTGACCCAGCTTACCTCAAGCAGCAGACCAATTTATTGTTAGAGAAAGATCTACCACATTAATAGTTAAAAAAAAATTAAGAAAATAAATAATAATAAAAAAAGAAAATAAATTCTCTAAATAGTGATATGACTGTCTTAAAAATCTGGTTTTCCAGATAGTGGATCAGATCCATGGACTCTGATGACTGCCAATCAGAGATATATCAGTTATGGTAGTGATCATGAAGTTAACATACCAACCTTAGATTGACTTTAGAAGAAGAAGAAGCTGTAGAAACTATTTCTACATCGGAGTCATCATCTATAATATCCTGGAAAAGAAATACCATTTATAAAGCTTTTTCACAGAATTTATTCTTACAGTGATAGAGTGCATAGTATTACAGCATAGAACCTTTGGGGATTTTCCAACTATATTCCTACTTGGTTATAATATATACATATATACATATAAGACAGGGCTCCAGGCTAGAACTGTATGATGTGCAAACACAGCACAAATTTTGCTCTTCAGATCTTTGATCTTGCAGAATTCACCAAAATACTCATGTACCTACAGTCTGTATTGTAGGCTACGGTCACAAATAAAAACCCCCTGGTTTTTCTCAGACAA
Organism: Coracopsis vasa; assembly: GCA_026283785.1. Lineage (NCBI taxonomy): Eukaryota > Metazoa > Chordata > Aves > Psittaciformes > Psittacidae > Coracopsis > Coracopsis vasa. The sequence goes on from JANHGB010049375.1 coordinate 21,093, forward strand.
ACACGATAGCAAGAAAGGGTGCAAAAGGTCTACAATTGAACATGCAGAAACTTGCTGCTGGAACTTACAGTTTGGGAACATCTCCTGGTTTAAGGCTAATATTTTGATCATATACTTATTATTCAAATCAAAAGACACCACAACTTAACTCATACAAAAGTGAACTCTTACCTCAGAGTAAGATTTAGATGAATGCAAGGGATCTGGTTTCAAAGACCTGAAGGCTAGAATAAAACAAATGTAATATTTTTAAAGTGCTCACACAATTACTTGTTGATGTTCTATCATTCGTTTTATTTAAGACCTGCTTAGCAGGCATTTCCTCTACAAAACCACCTGTAAAACAAACAAGTAAACCCCCACAAATCCAACCCAAAACATAAATTAAGCCTTTGCACGACATCCCAGGGACCTACCACTGCTGTGCAGCAGCAGGTGCTTCCCAGTCCAGCTGAAAAACCCTCAGTAACTTTAGTTAAGAGGAGAAAATATTACTGTAACTGATATTCCTGTATGTCTAACAGTTTAGACATCTGCTAACATTGATTTATCTGCAGTATTTTAGGTCATTTGCTGTTCAATTTCAAATCTAGGTAATCTGCTGATTAATTTAAAGTTCACTCTACCTTTGGGCAGTTTGTGGAGTCTCATGTATAGATTTGTGAACAGTATTTTTTTCTTTATTACTCAAGATTACCTGTGCTGTTTCCTAAGAGCCTCTCCTCTGGAGCAAGGAAGGGCTACTCTTACATATGTGGTTTAAATCACAGGTAAGTTTCTCTTCCCTAGTAAAATCCAGCATTCCCAAAATTTGCTACAATATAAGACTATATGGATTTGCATTAAAGCTCACAAACGTGTAAACATCAGTCAAGTTTAAACTTTGCATCCACTGAGGAATATTCTACATAGATACTATTAAGTTACATTCCTTCTATGCTTATTCCTTAAGGATCTGCACACAGTAAGATGTTCCCTATTTCCATGTCTAGACAGAAGTTCCTGACACATTTCATTTTACCCCATGGCAGCAAGATATCACTATTCTGTTCTTCCCCTCCATTTGCCTTTCTCTCATCACTGTTTCTATTTCATTAGAACCAAAAGAACCTCTCACGGCTGAACTGGACTAAAAGAAATAAAGGCAATTTAGGCAATTCATCATTAAACAAACATCTTCATTACAATTTGAGAAAGCAGATTAGAGCAACGGACAAATCAAAGTCCTACCATCCATAATAGACATATTCTTGGCAGGCACAGATAGAGGTTTGTAGGTTCTGCTGCTAGTAGCTGACTCTCGGCCACTGCTTCCTGTAGGGATAATAAACAATATGCAAATCTGTTCAGAGGTAATTTTATTTTTCCCTTTAGCCTATCATAACTGAGTGGGAAGTCACTTAAAAACCTATATTGTCTACATTACTCCTTCACTTTCTTCCTCAAACCAAAGCCCTCCTTACGTGCAGAAGAGCTGCTCCAAGTCAAGTGTCCATTGCTCCACAGACACAGTCTCTTCACACGCATGCCCCTGCTGTGATGTGATCACACCAGTGCTGCAGCACATTCTCACAGAACTCGTTTGAAGGCACTAACCAAATCAGTCCCAAGATAACGGCCTTTGTCTCAACTCATCTTGCTCTTAGACTTTTGGGAGTATTACTGAGACAACTCAAAAGAGTATGTCATTGCAAGATCCCATCTTTTCTTTATATATAATGAAAGTACAACTATAATGGAAGTACAAATCTAATAGAAGTACTGCTACCACTGTAAAGTGCACAATCACACAAAGCCAAGCAGCTATTTAATGCTTTTTGCTTAGGAAACACTCCCCATTTCCTCAGTCCCTAGAAACAATGAAGTCTCTTGTAAATTGCATTAGAGACAATCTGCACCTCCTCTCTATACTGATAAACGTATAGCACTAACAAAGGTTTAGCCATGCACTTCACTGCACACACCTTCCCAATAATTAACCTATCAAGAGTCTATTATGTTTCTATAGCTGGGAAGCAAGAAGAAAGACATTTTTATTTTAACCACCCTGTGAAAAAGTGATAAATTCAGCTTTGTAAGGCAGCCAACTCTATGTAAGATGATAATAAAAATATTTGAGAATGATTTTCTCTCCCCAGGAGTCCTCAAGCACCAGATTTCCACTTGATGGAAGATTCAGAAGAGAGTAGCCTTTTAAAGAAAAAAAAAGATTCAATAACTGCGGTACAAAGAACATGAAGCTTTTCTTACCTCTTCTCCTTTGAGATGAACCTCTTGCTGCTGGATTTTGCCCTCTGGCACCTCTTGCCCTACCTCTTGCTCGACCCCTTCCTCTGGCCAGTGTTGCAGGAAAGCCATCATCTGAATCACCACTGCCTTTCATCCCAGTATCCATGGCTTCTTCATCACTGGAGGCTGCAACAAGAACTGCATCCTCAGATCTGTGGGCTCTAGCCCTGGTCATTGCCTGAAACGGAACAATAAGTGCTATAGGAGAAAGACTCTTAAATGATGAAATGCACCATTGTTAAATCCTACTTGTGATACATAGTTCTATACCACTGAAGCTTAGAAGACCCAAATGCAGTGTTATGGAAGGCAAGGAAGTTTGTCAAAAAGCAGGGACAGGATTTAGTCTATTTTAGATGTGTACATACAAAGTAGCTCTGACAACAGAGTGAAGCTAGTTCCTATGATACATTGTCATCCTATGCCAGCTATGTACATCTGCTCAGAGGAGACCTGATCCTCATTGATGACAGCAAAAACAAGTGAACATTCACATTCACAAATCTGCACAAGAAAAGAGATCTCAAAAGCTTAGGCACATGTTATACCAAGGAAGATTTCAGAAAGACTTACTAATCTTCCCTAGGCAGACAGGCACTTTTCAGCAAGGACAATGTTGAAGTATTGCTAAAAGACTTCATTTGTATGCAGAAGTCACCATTCTATTCTATTTTATTCCTCGTTCTGTGTTCAAAATTCAAAGCAGTTACCTCACGAACTTCCTCATCTTCTTCTTCAGCATTCTTTTTTCTACTCTCCCTGAATCTTCTCACCTGAATAAAAGAGTTCTCATCAAAATAACAGCTCATTTCACACAATAATCAAAACACAGTGAGAAGTCTTAATGAGCACCGAATTGTTACAACAAACTCATTTGAGAGGGGAAGAAGAGCACAAGAATAACTGTACAGTTTATTCAGAGCCTTTTCATGCTGTCCTACAGTTTCAGAATCTCACATTCCATAAATTACTGGAGCTATATCACTGGGGAGAAAAAAAGCTTGGGACACGATCAGAAGTAGGAGATTCTGCGTTCAATAGAAGTAAATGTGATTTGACAATAGGGAACAGTGAAATACGAATAAGTGGACAAGGTGTACAGATGAAGAAGCAAGAGAGAGAACAACGACACTGAGAAGAGACAAGTGTTGCAATACATGTACAACTAAGAAAGCTCAACTTCTCAAGTATGGAAGAAGATATAATGGGTGGATAGTAAGAAAATATTAGTCCAAAAGACAAACACACACCCCCAAATGGCACAGAAAGCCTACAGGCACTGATTGTTTACGGTGTCTTTCAACCCCCCATGAATTAAAGCAATCAATCAACAAGAAAACAGGTAGATGCAACCTTCCTCCCCACACCAAATTATTCTTTACACAGTGCACAGTTAACAACTTGTCACACATTGCTTGAATACGACAACTGAACACATGGGCTCATGTGGAAGCTCAACAAGTAGAGAAGTCTCTTAAAGGTTACTTGATACACATAAATCAGGTTTGTCTCTGGCAGACCCTGAGCTTCAAGAAGTTAGAAGCTAGTAGAGCACCTGAAGGACAGGTTTCCTTTATGTTTGCCCTGTTCTTGTACTCGTCCTTGAACCAATATGAAAAACCTAGGAAGACAGCATATCTAATCTTCCTCACAACAGATATACATACAGATCTACGTAGAGTGACAGATCTTTTTTACATATGCATGTGCATATAAAGTGGGAATCAGTAATAGCATACCTAACGCCCTGTGTACTTTTCAATAAAAGCTTTTACACTATATACCTGAAACTCCATCACCATATTTACTAAATCCAGAAAACAACTAGAGGCAAGTCACTGCACATGCTCCTCACACAGGGAAATCTACTAAACCAGGTTTGAACGCTGTTTATTTTGCTTTCTGTCTTGACCTAAGAGATTAACATTAAGAGAACATTACCTCCTCATCTATTTTCTCTTCCTCTGCAGCAGTGCGCCGCTCCTTAAGAAACCTCTGTGTTTTTTCCAGTTGAAATTTCACCAGTTCTTCTATGGCATCTTTTTCGTCTTTGTCCACAAACTCCTGCACTGCTTCTCCCATTCCTCTTTCAGTTAGAAGTGAAAGCTGTACTTTCTTTAAAATTGGGGGAAAACGTTCTGTTAAGAAGCATCTGCCAAAGAACACCAGCAATATTCCTGCTGTTTCACATAAACGTTACATTAAGATGGTTCCAAAAACAGTAACATGCATTGAAGACTTCAGAGAAAAGCAGAACAATAAGCAAACACATTACTTAGCGTGATATAGTTACAATCCTCTTGCTAGTAACATGCTATACCTACTTAAGAGTATTTTCAAGACTCAAAGAAAAAGGTTTCAGAAACAGTAAAGAAGCTACAGTGCTAATAATTTCTAAAACAATTTGTCTGAAGTGTGCTGCTGACAGAAGGTAACCTGTATGCTTTCTTGGCTCCCCTCCCTCTTTTAACTAAAAATCAACCTGTAGAGACATAAAAATGCTATTAAAAACAGGCCCTGAACTACTGCAGATGCTAAATTTTACTGTAAAATTCTGACAGTTAAAAAATGGCAGTTACAGCACAGAACAAATCGGTGTTATGAAGCATTAAGAGCTATTATGCAGAAGTCCACCCTACTGAATTGCAATCCTGTAAGTACCAATAGTCCTCACATGTCCATCAAGTGAAATGATATTCATCAAGATATTCTATTACTATGGACATTATTAGTAAAAGTAGTAGATGTTACTGATGCTGTTTTGCAGCCATTCTCTTCTCTACCTGCTTTCCCAATACAGTATTTTTAGCAAGATGAGGTAATTTGGGGTATCTTTACCTCAGGAATCCTTGCTCTAACGGCTTCTGAATGCTATGCTTGATCAATAGGACAAGAGATAATGGGTTAAAACTTAAACAGAAGAAGCTCAGGTTAGACATAAGGAAGAAGTTCTTTACTGTGAGGGTGGTGAGGCACTGGAACAGGTTGCCCGGAGAAGTGGTAAATGCTCCATCCCTGGCAGTGGTTCAAGGCCAGGTTGGACAGAGCCTCGGGCAACGTGGTCTAGTGTGAGGTGTCCCTGCCCATGGCAGATGGGTTGAAACTAGATGATCTAAGGTCCTTTCCAACCCAAACTGTTCTATGATTCTACGACCTAGATCAAACATTTGGGCATCTGACTCACTAATTTTTTATTTTTTTTTTTTTTTACCTCTGAGATGTTACTGTCCTGGTATTGGAAAGGGAAATAAACTGGGTTTACTGGAAGGGTCGGGAGACAGCAAACTACTGGAGGGGGCTCTCTTCTTTCTCCCTCTGCTTTAAATAAAATATAGAATTGAACCAGGTCTGAAATATATTGCGAAGTAACAGGTTACTCCAAGCCAGCCGGTAATAATAAATGGTATAGTCTTGCATTGACCCTATAGAAAATTAAGGTAGCTTCTCACTCAAGAGTATGCTGCCTCCTATTTTCCTCCTGTAAGAACATAACACACCATATAGTACAGGGCAGATACTGCCAAGTTCACATGAAGCGTTATCATAATGTTCTCAAATCAGCATGCATTCACATACCTTATACAACCTATATACACAACAGCTGCTAACCCAAGACAAATACTTCATACAGGAATTCACATATGATATAAATTCACTTCTTGGTGAAGAAGTCAGTCTTTTCATGGCACACCATTTCCATTAAGAAAGAAAGAAAAAAAAGAATAGAAAGATTATATTCCATTAAAAAACAAATCAGAAAAGGTGGACAGATACCTTCTCCGCTGTCTGAAAATACTGCTTCACAAGGTCTTCCACCCTCAGTGTCATCCCCTCAGAAGCAGGTCTGCTAACCAGATTCCCAAAATGAAGATCATTGTCTAGAATAGAAAAGCACAGTGGCACCGTCACCCATATCTGTAGCTTTTATCATCCCACTGACAGGAATAGGAAAAAAAGATTAATATAGGCCTCAAGAACTGTGGTCTCTTTTATATGTAAAGGATTTTTGTACTAACTGTGGAGTCTATTTGGAAACACAGGTGAACAGATGCAATAACTGTACAAGACAACTCTTCCACTAGCAGAAACAAAGTGTTCTTCTAACTCCCAAATGTCTGGAATTATAAATTTAACACTATGTCCTGAAGGTTACTATAACTGTACTCTAGAAGTTCACAAATGGAAGAAAAATCAAAGGACCCATAAAAGCAGAAGGCTTTTTTCATACATGACTCTGTTACTAGGGGAGAAGTTTTCCTCCAAAGCACTCTGACTGATTTTTAGTGGAAAATGCTCATAGCTCATTATGGCTGTCCCCCATTCTCAGGCAGCAAGGTAGGAATGACAGAAAATAAATGGGTAATCAAGTGAGATTACCAAAAACCATGCAAAGTAATCTGAAGTGACTACAGATTGCTTCCAGACATCTGCCATACACAAACACAAAGCATTGCTTTGTTACATAAGCAGCTACAACAAAAAGCAGCTTGATGAGAAGCTCAACATGACCCAGCAGTGTGTGCTTGCAGCCCAGAAAACAACCATGTCCTAGGCTGCATTAAAAGGAGTGTGACCAGCAGGTCAAGGTGATCCTGCCCCTCTTCTCTGCTCTCGTGAGACCCCACCTGCTGTCCTGCATTCAGGACATGAAGTTGTTGGAGTGAGTCCAGAGGAGGGCACAAGGATGATCAAAGGGCTGGGGCACCTCCACTATGGAGACAGGCTGAGAGAGCTGAGCTTGTTCAGCCTGGAGAAGAGAAGGCTCTGGAGAGAGAACCTTAGAGCAGCTTCAAGTACCTAAAGGGGCTGAGAAGAAATCTGGAGAGAGGCTTTTGACAAGGGCATGCAGGGACAGGACAAGGGGGAATGGCTTTAAACTGAGAGTAGATTTAGATTAGATATTAGGAAGAAATTCTTCACTATGAGGATAGTGAGACACTGGCACAGGTTGTCCAGAGAAACTGTGGCTGCCCTGTCCCTGGCAGTGCTCAAGGCCAGGTTGGATGGGACTTGGAGCAACCCCCCCTTTCCAGCTGGCTCTGATAATCAAATATGGGCAGCCAAGTCCAATGCTACCTCCCTGCTCCTTGAAC
>JANHGB010049375.1:28733-44598 GCA_026283785.1 Coracopsis vasa
CAGATTAATATACTGCAGGTTTGAATTCTGAGGCTGGCATGTGTTTGCAGCTTGGCTATTACTCTTCTTTAAAGCTGCCAACTATTACAAATCCAGTATTTGGGCAACATCTATTATCCATTTATGAAAAATTCTAGGCAGTAAGGAATGCTGCAACAGTAACAGCTATTATTTGTTTTGTACAAATGTTTGAATAGAGCCATACCTGGAACAGACAAGCCAAGAGCATCTCAGACATGTGATTAAATAGGGCAGACAAAATGCTGTCCTACATTCAGACCTGGTTTTTTTGAATATACAAAAAACTCTCAAGCCCACTCTCTCCATGACTATTTTAGGAATAAACAAATTAATGACTACAGCAACGAAATAAAAGAAAAAACAAAGGGGGAAATGCACAACACTCCTTTCTCTTCCTGCAGAGTGTCCAAACCCAACACTCCATTCTGAGAGGTCTCAGGAGCGAGATGTTTAACATCTTACATGGTAATTACCATAGAATCATGGAGTAACTCAGCCTGGCACGGGCCTATGTGTGTTACCATAAGCAATATATTATGGTCTGAGGCCAAAGAACTATTTATAAATAGCTGTCAGAAGATGCTGTGCTAAATACGAGAATTTTAGACAAACCCAGAAACAGAGCAGAAATACCTGTGCAATATATACTCTTAAATGAGACTCTACATCTTTATTCCTCCTGTAACACACTAGATGGTAGACACCAAGCCTTTGCAAGTGCTGGGTTACAAAATAACATAAGAATGAAAACCTAAGCAAGGCAATAATTCCTAACTGTTGTGGTTTAAGCCCAGTCGGTAACTCAGAACCACGCAGCTGCTCACTCACTCCCCCTTCTTCTTCCTCCCCCCAGTCCCGAAGGGATGGGGAGGAGAATCGAAAGAATGTAACTCCCACAGGTTGAGATAAGCACAGCCCAGTAACTAAGGTGTAATACAAAACTACTTCTGCTACCACCAATAATAATGATAAGGGAAATAACAAGGGGAGAGCATACAATTGCTCACCACTCACCGACCATTATCCAGCCTGACTCAAGCAGCGATTTGGGCCTTCCAAGTAACTCCCCCCAGTTTATATACTGGGCACGACATGGTGTGGTATGGAATACCCTTTTGGAAAGTTTGGGTCAGGTGTCCTGTCTCTACTTTCTCTCAGCTTCCCTTCCTCCCTGGCAGGACATAAGACTCAGAAAGTCCTTGGTCAGAGTAAACATTACTTAGCAAGAACTAAAAACATCGGTGTTATCAGCGCTGTTCCCAGGCTTAAAGTCAGAAACACAGCACTGCACCAGCTACTAAGGAGGAAAATGACTGCTACTGCTGAACCCAGGACACTTCCTTTATAATTACCATTTTTCTCTTTCTGTTCACGATGCCTGAAGAAGTATATGATGTCTTTTGGGTTAGCCACTCTATCCATGTACTTCTGGCTAAAACGATGGACATTGAATGGTTCAAAGCCACCTGCATAATCAACCTAAGAGAGAAAAGGAAAAATTTAGATATGAAATTAACAGAAATAGAGAAGCCACACCAGTGTCCCTGGCCATGATCAGGGGGTTAAAACTAGATGATCTCTGAAGTCCTTTCCAACACAAACCATTTTACGATTGTATGAAGATGGGTTAGTTACCCTTCAAAGGAAAAGTGAAAAATAAGCCAACCTAAAATTAATGCTTTACCACACTATGCAGAATAGTTAATGAATAATAATAATAATAAATAGCTTCATTTATGGAAACCTTCAGAAAGGTTTCCATGAATTATACCAGCAGTCTAATGCTCAGACCAACAGAGACATATGCTTATGACCAATCTCATCCTTTACCATGGAATACTCGTTATACCACAGGTAAATGGAATCATGGTATGAAGATGATTTATATTTGCCCGTACACAGTAAGACATTTTATGTATTATGTGTTTATACCAGAGCATGACTGTGCTTTGAAGCTCAGTGACCTTTCAAATCAAATCAATCCAGAGTGAACAATTCCTTACACGTAATCGTATCAGAGGCTTCCCTGGCTGGCGTGGATTGCCCAGGCGCTCTCGTTCTGCATTGTCTAGCATCATCTCAACCTGTGAAACAGAGTTAGAACTTCAGTTCCACCTTGTTCTCTTACAGATGTATGAGCCCTTCAAATATGGCTCAAAATACACCCACAGCTGCAGGAGGGAGCTATAAAAATGAAGTGCTACAGGATGTGCTCTAATTCCTGAACAATCCACAGCTAGATTCAACCAAAACCTGTAAGAATGAATGGAAAGAGTCATAATAAAAAGCTTATTTTTCAGCTATAGCGTAGTCCAGCAGTACCTACATCACTGACTACTCAGTGTTTTACTTTATAAGCATTATGCTTTGCTAAATTTCTAGTTCCAGGGAAAAGCAGAAAGAGACTTATACCTAAGAACCAATATCAACTAATAAACCTGCTTCGTTACTTCTGCCCCTTCAGGCTGCACAGCCCAGCTCCCAGGGTTTAGGTGCATGTATTTATGCTGATTCCAAAGTGCTCATCCAACAGTGCCCCACTCTTAGGTGGGAGTTTTCATACAAAGATGATATGGAGCCCCATAAAGCAGTTACAGCCTATTTTGATGAGTCATCCCAGCCAAGGAATCTGGAAGCCAAGGCTGCAGTGAATAGCATGGAATTAGATTCCTGTGGAAACACGGCCTAAGTTCTTTTCAAGTGATTTGGAGAAAGACACAAGATTCCTCATTTCTCTCTCAAAGACAGTCACAGATTCCATTCCCTGTCCATACACTGTTAGCATTACAAGTTACCTTTTCCATGCAGAATGCTTGTATTGCCTGAGTTACTTTAGGATTGTCAGGATTAAAGAGATCTGGATGATCAGCTAGAACAATATCCTCTATGTAGAAAGTCCGCACTGTTTCCAGAGCAATCTTCTGCATTTGCATTTTTTTCCCCCTAACATGCAGCAAGCCAATGTGTCTAGAAGGAGAAAGGAAGGAGAAAGTAACTTCCTACAAGATTAACTTCAGAGATCTATGGATTAAAAATCTGGTTCAAATTTATGTTTACTTTTCAGGGACAAAAGTTTAAAAGCTATAGGAAATTCCTGAATTTGTATTTCAGGGTTGGCCCTGTCAAACTTCAGTTCTATTATATTTAATTGTCCTTGTTCCATACACAGCACATGAACACAGTTCCTTGTATGCCAATTTATCAGGGTGCAACTCCCCAGGCAAATTCCATTTGCTTCAGATGTTAGGCTTAATCTTAAGTGAAGCAAAAGTTATTCTAGGCACTGATTTGATCTACTTAATTTGTTCTATCACACTCTGAAACTAATCCACATTCCAACACAAATCCTTTCATACTTAATAGATTTTTCCTTTTTCAAACACAACACGTCACAGACATAAGGCAAAAGAGAAATAAGAACAAGAAAACATCACACACTTCTTCACGGCTTCTCCGGGGGACAGAGATGTCACCACTGAACTTCCTGGCTGAGAAACATAGAAACGCTGCTGTTCATTTTGGCATGGAGCTATTTTGCACTCATGTTCATGACCCCACACAACAAGATTAATAAAGTCATCTAAAAACTGCTCTGGAATGTAGTTGGTAGCTCCATGTTTGCTCCTGTTCAACAAAAGAGAAAAAAAATTAGAATGTGCAGCAAGTGAGCAAGGGGGGAGTGAAGGAGGAGACAAACTCAGGGAGATTTAAGGTGATACAGAAACTCCAGCAAAAACACCTGAAGTACATGTCACATCAGCTACTCTTCACATTTATTCTTTACACAACTGTTTAAAGTCTTTAGTTAAACTTAGAAAACTCATTCTTTTCTGCTCCCTTTTATTCAGATCTCCCTTTTTGTCTTATTTGACTTGCAAGGCTTTAGGGTTTTTTTCCCTATGAATGCTTTTATAGCACCTCATGGCTTTTTTAATGGTGGGGTAAAAAACACTGAATTAAACAGATATAGGAGACACCAGCCCCCTTATCCCTTTCCAGAAGGCAGAGGAGATGGAAAAGCTCCTTTAGCCTACTGGACAGAGATCAGTACTCGGGGTTATCTGAGCTGTACTTGTTTACTCCTGCCTCTCTGCTACTCTCCCATGAGGAATGCACTCCTTGAAGAAAAACTAAGAATGGATTTGGAAAATAACTCTGCCTGTTCCTACTACCACTGCTGGAAGTGTGTAGGCAGAAAGAGCACATGCCACCTATCCCAGATTCAAACTGTAAAGTCTAGCAGTGTAAGGGAAGATACGGTAGCCCTCAAATCATAGTCCAAACAAGGACAGAAAACACAATATGAAGTTTAATGCTCTCAGCTCTAAGACAAGACTTTATTATATACACATTACACTACAAACTTTCCACTGCCCCTAACTATAAAAGTTTGAGATTTCCCAAAATTTTTAAATTCATTTATTCCAACACTTTTCCTTTATGATTCTTTTGTAAAGAGCTGTAAAACAATGCTTGCACTTGGAAAATCCACAGAAACAAGCTACTCACAAGAACCAGCAACTACTACAGCTGGCTTCCTCACCTATCCTTTTCAAAGCAGTTTAATGAAGTAACACAGTAAGTTCAGAAGTCTCCCTAATTCATTCAACACTGTTACCTATTTTGATGAATCACAAACAAGTTAAACCAACTATCTTCATCTTCCTTCGGTCTCAGCATGGTTACTTGTTTATTAACAAACATACGATACAACCTCTCATCTGGAATAGCCCCTGGAGTGAACAAAACAAAACAGTAAATCACCTTTGTGTGGTAAACTAACTATTTGATAGCATTTTTATTAACAGCTTGATTAAGAGCATAAAGAACACAACTTTGTGCCAAGATCAGATCTTCACTTTCATGACCATGAGTCTAATTATGAATCTAAACAGATCAAAGTTTAACTTGGCTATTTTACTAGACAGACTTCTAAACATAAGACATTTTAACAAAAAATCTATCTTTAAACAACTGCTAAAAGCAGTTTCATTACCTACATCTGGTTTGAGACCTCTTGCCAGCATTCTGTGCTGAACAACTGACTATGGACAGAATAAAAATCATACAAAAGGTGTTTTGTTTCTTGTTGACAGAGTAAGAAGTATATTTGGTTGTAGAGTGAAGTCTAAAACCACATAATACTGAGTAGAGATGGACTTCTTAAACATACTTTGAAATTCTCTACCAAACAAGTCATGAATTATGCAAAGTCTGTGCTTTCCCACACAGCAGTACTTCTGAACTGTGTGTGACTGATTATTTCCTTGACGTTTTTAACAAAGAAAAAACCCCAAACAAACCATCCATACCCAGGGTTGATGACGCATCTCAATAAAATACCATATGGAGTTTACATATGTTGTATGAAAACAAGTGCTCTCTAAACCAGAGAAAGTCAAGAGGGTATATAATCCTGGCACAAACTCAAAAGAAACATCTCAAACATTTTCATGCAGCAACACCTGTGCTTTAGAAAGCTGCTGCATTTTCCAGTAATGATTCTGGATACTAAAATTCAAATGCTTTTGAAAACCTTTATACTTTGGTATCAGCACTGTCACTACTAACCCTTAGAACATCCAGCAAACTTTTAGAGTATCTCATTAAACACATGAAATCATGGCTAACTAGGACTTAACTTCAATAGCTATAAAAGTTGCTTAGAAATAGATATTACTAGACATAAAATAAGGGGGAAAATTAAGATCTTAATAGTGAAGTTCTCTAGACAGAAAGCAGTCAAACAACCATTCGAGTTAAGAAGTGAGGGTAGAGCGGAAGATAGAGGAGAAAACAGAAAGGCACAAACTGAAGTTGAAAACCACCACAGAACATTTTTAAAATATGAAACTCTTTGTATGTTTCCTTAAAGAAACTGAGGTTACCTATGACACAATGACTTACACACCCCTTCAGACAGACAAGTCAGACATCAGGTTTCTGCTCAGGAAGTTTATGTTTTTAAATATAACCTAAACGGCAGGTGAACACACAGTGCTTACATTTTATTTAAGCAGGAGGAAGTAAGATTAACACAACAGTGAGAATTTAAAAGTGTGACTGCCTGACTCAACACACATGCACCATCCCTGGCTAACTTAAGCAGTGCTCATTTAAGACCAATAGAAATACAGAAATAAAGTTATTGAATGATTTAAATTATTAAAAAAAAAAAAAAAAGCCAACAACAGAAAAAACAACCAATGACAAACACAAAGAAGGAAAAACCTGTCAACCAGTGCCAATGCAGCAGGAGGAGAACCCTGTCATAGAGCTGATATGCTTTCATTGAGCATTACTTAGACCTTCATGCTTGCTGCAATGTTGTATGTTTTTTCCAACCTAATTTAGACCTGCTGAACTCCAGAGACACATGAACAGTATGGCCACAGTCTGGCAGGCTGATACTTACCCAAGCCATACAGAGCAATTTTTGTTCTACCCTTACGCAGTAAAATGGGACTGATATCTATTTTCTCCACAGAAGCTGAACGTCCAAAGTGATTCAGCAATCCTGCACAACTTAAAATATCCAACGCACACAGTGCATCTGCCTGCAGAAAAAAAAAAAATTAAAAAATCAAGAAACAATACAAAAGCTTTGAACAGAACACTTAGTCTTCAAAGTCTAAATGAAAAAGTCTCAAAAGGGAAAGAGAGTATCTTTCCTTAAGCAACTTCTGCAGTTGAAATTATTGGCTTTTTTTTTTTAGTACTCACAGATAGAGAAGCAAATCACTTTTCCTTAAAAATCTCAATTTGTTTGAACAACTTGAAATTAAACATTAAATCATTCAGAAAAACAAAGCAAAACAAAAAACTCCAAACAATTATAGCTCCTCCAGTTCCAAGCCCCTGCCACAGGCAGGGACACCTTCTACTAGATCAGGTTGCTCCAAGCCCCATCCAGCCTGGCCTTGAACACTGCCAGGGATGGAATTCATATAGTTCCCTTAACCTCTTCCCATTCTCTTTTTTCATGTCATACTTGACTTGTACGTCTTTAGCAATTCTGTTAATTAGTGACAACATAGTATTTATCTGGAGAGTGGAGCAAATGATTAAAATCAGGTGGCTCTCCAAGAACTGTGTTTTTTCACATCTCTATTTCTAGAATATTATTTTTGCAATATAACAGTCGAGTACAATTATGGTAATAATTACCCCTGTGGGATCATCATGATTGCCATGAATACTAAACACTGGAATAGAAATGTTGAGATTTTCATCCTGATAATTCACCCATGGAAACCTGCACAAGGAAAAAAAAAAGAAACTTAAACTCTATCTGGAAATCTGGGGACAGCTCCCAGTATTGTCTTCAAACAAACGTCATCACAAATACATCACAACAGCAGCACAAATAAACACTAAGTGGCTATGAATAAGTTTCAGCTGCACAGCATAAGAACATTCTTACTCATGGCCTGGAACAGCACTTCCCACTGGGAACAGGGTAATAAAAGATGCTATTTAGAGCAAGACTGTGAAAAAAATTGTGCAATATGCAGTGTGGTACATGCAAGAGCAGCAGACTGGGCTGTGCAACCCGTGTTTACACACAAAAAACTCTGCTGATTTACCACAGTGATTCACGGAAATTGGTTTACTTGCACTGGGCTTGGAGGACAGAAATGATACATTACATAAATGTATTCAATGTCACAACATGCTCACAGGTTTCTCAAAAAATGGTGTCTGCTCCTTTATAGACCTAGATTACAGAAGCTGATAGGTGAAGTCATCCTGTGCACTGGTCCAAACAAACAGGCCTAAAACATCACGGTTCCAGCCACAGATGATTTAAATTACAAAAACCACAACATGCTCATGAGGGATGAAAACCAAACATCACAAAGTTTACAAAAGATACTTACATGCTATTATAAAAATTAACTGCCTGATCACTCAGTATTTCAAACTGAACAGGACGATCCCCCATGCAGTATTTTCTCAGTGACTCCAAACAAGCATGTACTGCTTTCCTGGAAGGTTTGTTGTCATGGAAAAGGTCCCCACCTAATAAAATAAAGTCCACCTGTATGTAACAAAAAGCTTTATTATTTTAATACAACACTCTGTATTGCCTTGAAAGACTTCTCAGCAAGTAGTTTAAATCATTTTGTCTAAGAAGTTCCACATATCTCCTCATATCTGGACTTTCAAGTAGAACAAGGTGGTAGTTGCAGACATGGTACTTCATTTCCTCATGAAACGAACATTAACTGAAATTATTCATTACATCAAAACAAAACCCAAAGAGACCCATTTATGAAGAGCTACAGGAGAAAACAACTGACAGTACTAAAACCACAACCAAAAACCAGTGAAGTGTTTTAATAAGGGTCTCTGGATTGGCTTCTGAACATCTGCTTTGACAGGCATGAAGACATACATTACCTTTTCATTGCTGGCGTACCTAGTGGGAAGAAATCAGTAGCTAATCATAGAATAGTTAGGGTTGGAAAAGACCTTAAGATCATCTAGTTCCAAGCCCCCCTCCCACGGACAGGGACACCTTGCACTAAACCATGTCACCTAAGACTCCACCCAACCTAGCCTTGAACACTGCCAGGGATGGAGCATTCACAACTTCCCTGGGCAACCCACTCCAGTGCCTCACCACCCTCACAGTAAAGAACTTCTTGCTTATATCCAATCTAAACTTCCCCTGTTTAAGTTTTAACCCGTTACCCCTTGTCCTATCACTGCAGTCTCTAATGAATAGTCCATCCCCAGCATCCTTGTAGGCCCCCTTCAGACACTGAAAGGCTGCTCTGAGGTCTCCACGCAGCCTCCTCTTCTCCAGGCTGAATATCCCCAACTTTCTCAGCCTGTCTTCATACAGAAGGTGCTCCAGTCCCTTTATCACCCTCATGGCCCTTCTCTGGACTTGCCACATTACTTTGAGAAGGTACTAGTTGTAGTGACTGCATATATATTTAGCTTTTGAAAAAACATTAGAAAACAAACAAACAAAACCCATCATCATCAAAATTACAAATAATTTAACTCAGAAACACTGAATCCTTCAAAATAGAACCATAGAATCCTTTAGGTTGGAAAGAGCTTTAAGATTATCAAGTCCAACCATTACCCTAACACTGTCAAGTCCACCCCTAGGTGCCACATCTACATCTGTCTTTTAAATACCTCCAGGGATAGAGACTCAACCACTCCCCTGGGGAGCCTGTTCCAATGCCTGACAACCCTTTCAGTCAAGAAATTCTTCCTAATAGCTAATCTAAACCTCCCCTCGTGCAACTTGAGACCATTTCCTCTTGTCCTATCATTTGTTACTTGAAAGAAGAGATTGACACCTCACTACAACCCCCTTTCAGGTACTTGTAGAGAGTGGTAAGGTCTCCCCTAAGCCTACTCTTCCCCAGTTTCCCAAGAACTGGGTCCAGAAAGCACATTGGGACTTCTGTTCCTGTCAAGAGGGAGTCTCCTGTGACAATGACCCATATTTTTGTTTATGGAATCAGTTTTGATGCAGGGTGGAAGCCGGGTTAACTTTGGTGACACCTCCAAGCCAGATGAACCATCGTCCTCATTACTGTTGCGTTCCGCTTGTAGAGCCTCACACCTATTGTGGAAGAGCACTCAGGAAGGTGGGGCAGGCACAAGAGATGCGCCAGCTGTGCATGTCACATGGGTGACATGGTCTAGTTTGTGTGACACGGTTTAGTGTGAGATGTCCCTGCCCACGGCAAGGGGGTTGGAACTAGATGATCTTAAGGTCCTTTCCAACCCTAACTATTCTATGATTCTATGTTGCTATTGCCCCTATCCCTTAAGTCACTACGTTCAGCGGGTAGGAGACAGGACAGGGAATTCTCCATGTCATGTGTCCTGTCTGCCTGTTGGGCTTGTCTCAGGGCAGGCCAAGGTATGATTCCAGCAGTCTGTCCCATTCTTACACTCCCTGATACTCCTCACCCTACTCAGCTCCTCCCAGAGCTCTGCCGCTAAGCAGAGGGGCTCCTCTCCATGGGCACACCCCCAACAGCTCTGCTCACTGCTGCCATCCCACACTGGCACAAGAGCAGGGCACAGCCTGCAGCCGGACACCTGGGTGGCAGCTTGTTCCCACCAGAGCTCTGTCAGTGCAGCTGCATCAGCCATGGTGGGTGCAGAGCTTGGAGAGTCCCTGGCTTTCTGCCAGGTGGACACCATTACCCCCTGGTCAAGCTGCAGAGCTTCAGCTCTTTCCTGCATGAACTGCTGCACGAACTGCTGCATCGCACCCTGTTTGCCCACCCTACTGGTGGCACTCCTGGTCGCTGGCATTCCCCAGGGCAATCTGTAAACACCATTCATGCAAACAGGGTTATAATTCATTAATAAAGCTCTCACAGAGGAACAGGCAATCCTTTTACTACAACAGAAACATAAGTGGTTGCAATCAATAGCAAATTAAATTACCAAATTATTACTAAAGATCACACTCCAGGACAAAGCTTTATAGTTTCTAGCAGATTGGAACATGCTTTCCACTGTCTCACTATCAAAGCAGTACTCACTTCATTTTTTTGAGCATGGTCCAGAATTTCATTAAAAGTCACAAACGTGTCATTTCCACGCACTGGGTCCTTCTCCATATAGCCAAGATGAATATCAGTAGCAATAAGTATTTTAAAGGTATCTTCATCATCCCTGCACAAGACAAGAAAATTTGTGTTAGAAAGCAATATACTTATGAATTACAACCCAGACTTCAGTAAGAGAAACTGTTCTGCTCAAAATTATTAAACACATAGATTTTTGATAAAACTCTATCAAAATAACAGTCCTGTAATATTCTCAAAATATTTCACTACTTTCATTGCAAACAGTACTTCACCAAACCAACCAGATTCAGTTATCCCAATCATCCTACTTTAACAAAGGACTGCAACCATCTCTCTGAAGCGTCTAACAAAGCCTAAGGAATCCTTTGCATGTTTCCTGCCCTTAAAAAGCCTCCGTGAACATTCAGTTTCTCTCTTTGCACTAGCAATCTACCTTTATATGAAAGCAAGTATGACGACCATAAGGACCTGGGTGAAAACACAAATCTCATTCCAAATACACAGAAAACTTTCTATTTTATATGTCAGAGCTGCAGACAACAGGAGCTTACTGTGAGTTGACGGTACTCATCTTAGTACCAAGACTCTTCACGAAAAGGCTCAGGACAATGCTTAGTAAGTCAGGTCAGAAAGCAAGCTTCCATCTTCATAAATGCTAGAAAGAGCCTAAGAGGCAGAAAGGAAGAGCACGATGAGCTGAGCGATCAGTTACCCAGTCTTTGACTCGGAATTATCGTTGCAAAAGAACCCAAGGTAAAGGAGGCCCGTGCTTGGTTTAGCCGTCCCCTACCGCACATGGTACCCGTGGAGCGCAGCCAGCCCTCTCACACCGGCCACCCGGTCCCGGAGCGCTGCTCCTCACACCGCTCCCCAGGAGCAAGGCCGTCCGGAAACATCCAAGGAACGGGCAGCTTCCCGAGAACGGCCCTAAAGCCGTGACTGGGCAGGAGGCAGGGCTGGCGGGCACCAGCTCGAGCACGACCGCCGTAGAGTTCGCCATCGATGCACGGCAGCGACGGCGGTTCAGGAGCGCACGGCAGAAACCAGTGCACGAAGCGCAGCTGAAAGCTGCCCTGCTCAGAGGGCGATACCCGCAACCCCCCGCCTGAAACCGGGAACTGACCAGGCCCATCCCTCACCTCCGGGCCTAGCACGGCCATCTGCCGCCGAGCACCGTTTCCATGGCGCCCCTGAAGAGCCCAGCCCCCTGAAGAGCCCACCCACCTACCTCCTCTCCCGCGCCGCCGCCGCATGCGAAGGCCAATCCCGAAACCAGTTGGTGGTACGTCAGGTCCGGTGGCGTCCGGGCCGCCAGCCGGCACGGCCCGGAAGAACTCGTGGGGCTGGCAGTGGGCGAGAGTGGCCCGCCTCCGGAGCGCTCTGCTGGAGGGGGCAGCAGGTGCGTTCGCTCAGGTAATGGGCCGCGATCGAAGCTAAGCAGGGCCGGGAGTGGGGCGAGTGTGGATAGGAGACAGGAGACACGTACGGCGTGTGCGGGGTTTGGGGCGCAGGGGGCCGGGCTCCGCCCCAGCCTCGGGGAGGGCTTATGGTGGACGCAGAGTTGGGCGTTGAGGCCCTCCTGGGGTGGCCTGGCCCCTGCGGCGGGGCCGGGAGGGCGGTGGGGGCCGCTGGGCGGGAGGAGCGGAAGCCCGCTGTGAAGCCTGGCCTGCTCCCCCCGCTTTCGTGTATGAATTTGGAGTGACCGGAGCGTGCCTGAATGTGGGGTCGTTTGTCGGTGCGGTGGTGGC
Source organism: Coracopsis vasa (assembly GCA_026283785.1). Classification (NCBI taxonomy): domain Eukaryota; kingdom Metazoa; phylum Chordata; class Aves; order Psittaciformes; family Psittacidae; genus Coracopsis; species Coracopsis vasa. The sequence continues at coordinate 41,080 of JANHGB010049375.1, forward strand.
GCTCTCTGTCCTGGATGTGGGTGAGCAGAGGAACTGATCCTGCTCCCGAGTGTTGCTGGTCTTGGCGTTGTTCATCTCTGCATCATCCATCAGGTGTTTGAATCGACAGCCAGCGTTGGGATAACAGGAGGAGTTGTTACAAATACCGCTGGATGTCGGCTACTTGCAGACACTAAGTGATAATGAGCAAAGAGAGACAAATCGGTGATGATGATGATGACAGTGATGAGTTCGAAGCCTTTATGGAGAATTTTAACCAACTCGAACTGCTGGAGACACACAGGCATTTAATTCCTGTAGGAACTCAGAGCTGTTGGTCAGGACAGTCAGATGATGATGACGATGAGCAAGAAAGAAGTGAGGAATGGTACGAAATGCAGGAAAAAAAGATGGAAAAACATCCAGAGAAGTTGCTACTCTGGGCAGCTGAAAACAATCGGGTAAGGCATTTATTCGATTCTTATGAACCCCTGACGAGAATGTTATTTTGAGTATATTTGCGGTTTCATCCACAAACAAAAATGCACCTACACTTTCCTTTATCCCTTTGAACTATTTAGATCCAGTTTTGCAAGTCTGTAAAACATCTCCCTTTGTAGCCTCCACACGATAAAATATGCCTGGATCAAAAGCTTTGGGAACAAAAGCTTTGACTGCTGTTCAGAGTGAAAGCAGTAGCACTTTTCTTAAGCTTCTATAAACTGAAAGCATGCCGGGCTCTTCATGGCAAGTCAGCCTTTTGCTGGGGTAGAGAGGGTGTCTCTGAATTTTTAGTTTCTAAAATCCATATGGACATAATGAGTGACTGTTTTCCTATATTTTTATAGAAAATAAAGCTTTTTACTCTTGGGAGTGAGGGAGAAATGCCCAAGATTCCTGTTAGGTTATTATGCCTTCATGTACATTTATTTTTATTCATTGCCTTTCTTACGTGCACACAAGCTCCATCTACAGTTCCGTGGAGGTACTTACGTCCTCAGAGTAAATGGGGAGAAGGTGTAAATTAAAGGTACTTTTAAGGCATCACAACTAATGCTCATGTTGTATTTCTTTAAAAACAAAAAAAAAACCCCAGCCCTCAAAGCAAAACCAACAAAAATCCAGTAACAATAACTGGTTTCATTTTAAAATTTCTTAACATAGAGCCATAGAATGTTTTGGGTTGGAAGGGACCTTAAAGCTCATCCAGTTCTAAACCCCTGCCATGGGCAGGGACATCTACTAGAGCAGGTTTGTCCAAGCCACATCCAACCTGGCCTCGAACACTGCCAGGGATAGGGCAGCCACAGCTTCTCTGGGCAGCCTGTGCCAGTGTCTTACCAGCCTCACTGAAGAATTTCTTCCTAATAGCTAATCTAAATCTACCTTCTTTCAGCTAAAAGCCATTCTCCCTTGTCCTGTCACTACCTGCTTGTAAAAAGTCCCTCTCCAGATTTCTTATAAGCCCCTTTATGTGTTGGAAGACTGCTCTCAGGTCTCCCCAGAGCCTTCTCATTGCACTTTAAGACTTTTTGAGACTGACAGAAATTGCTTTTCTTTAAAACTTCAGCACAGTAAAAGCTGTGCACCTTGCTGGCAGAGTTTCATACTAATTTGCCTGTTTAATTCAAACAGCTGAGCACAGTGAAGAGGCTTCTTACAGAAAAGCTGGCTCCAGTCAACGCTCGTGATGAAGACCAGTACACTCCTCTCCATCGCGCTGCCTACAGCGGGCACCTGGACATGGCACATGAGCTGGTGGCCCAAGGGGCAGACGTTCACGCGCAAACAGTGGACGGCTGGACACCCCTGCACAGCGCCTGTAAGTGGAACAACACCAGTGTGGCCGCGTTCTTACTTCAGCAAGGTGCGGACATCAACGCCCAGACAAATGGCTTGCTGACACCACTGCACATTGCTGCAGGAAACAAGAACAGCAGGGAAACCCTTCAACTCCTGCTGATGAATCGCTATGTGAAGCCAGACCTGAAGAACAACTTGGATGAAACAGCTCTTGACATTGCCAGGAGGACTGATATATATCACTATCTTTTTGAAATAGTGGAAGACTGCATAAATGCTGTGTGCCCTTAAAAGTTGTGGTGACGCTTGTGAAAATGGGATGTTTGCTGCCTTCTGTTTGTGTCCTGCATGCTCATCCCTGGTGGTCTGTCCCTTTGCAACGAGGTTTTCATTTAGCATACTTTAGTATTCTTCTCAGGCAAAATGTCACTTCTTGCAGCTCTGCTCAGTGGTCTCACTCATACTTGGAAGCATTTCTACTGTCACTCAAGGAATTCAGAAAGTCTTGGTAATTCCAGTGAGTTTCCATTTAATTAGTGCATATTGGGAGGGGCCTTTGTAATTGGTCTGTACTATTAAAGCAGGAGAGAAAACTGGAATATTTACTTGATGTGAATGAATTCTGGCTTGGTAATGCAGAGTTTGGGACAGCTCAACTTGAAAATTATTTTTTTGAGAAATTTAACTTTTTTAGACCTGCATGAAAGCTCAGAATGAATGTAACTTATTTGGGTGATACACAAAACGTTCGGTGATCTTGGTGTAAGGCTTCTTATAAAATAAAATATTTAATCCTAAGGAGTTTGTTGTCATATTTTTAACTGAAAGCGCAATTATCAATGCAATTGCCTGTTCATAAATTAAAATCATTAATCATAGGATGACAAAGGAATTTTGTTGTTTGTTGGGTTTTTTTTTCCTGGTACTTTCCAAGAAGTGACTTTCTGTGAAGATCCTGTTTATTTTTTGTTTGTGAATTAAATTGGGAAGTTTCAATGTCATGATTATGCCATTAATTAGAACAAATCAGCTTTGTACAAATAAGCAGCCAACATACTGTTGTGTCTGATTGGTTACGGCTAATTTAGTGCAGGACATATTTCATAGAATCAGTTATGTTGGAAAATACCTTTAAGATCATGGAGCCCAACCTTTACCCCAGGACTGTCAAGCCCATCACTAAACCATGTTACTAAGGGCAGAGTGATCTCCCTTCATGCCTGCCGCTCACGATCACCAGTCACAGCCACCCCTCATCTGCTTCCTCATAGTGGCTCCACACTATATAGCTGCTGCCTGTAACCCTCATGGCCATCCTTCATCTCCCCTCAAGATCTCCCCTCATGGCCACCCCTCACAGCCCATGGCTACTCCAGCTCTCACTTCATGCTCTTCTCTCATGGCCACCCCACCTCTCCTCTCGTGATCCTCCCTCACGGCTGCCCCTGCTCTCCCATCACAATCTCTCCCCACCCATCATGGTCACCCCTCCTGTCCCTCCATGAATGCCCCACCTCACCCCTCACAGTCGCCCCTCCTGTCCCTCCATGAATGCCCCACCTCACCCCTCATGGTTTCCCCTCATGGCCACCCCTGCTGTCCCCTCACGATTTCCCCTCATGGCCTTTCACAAATACCCCACCTCTCCCTTTACAATTTCTCCTCATGGCCACCCCTCCCATCCCGTCATGATCTCCACTCACAACTGCCCCACCTCTCCCCTCATGATCTTCCCTC
>JANHGB010049381.1:8216-24949 GCA_026283785.1 Coracopsis vasa
CACCAGTGCTGAGAAGAGGAGAATAATCACTTCCCTTGACTTGCTTGATGCTTGCTTGATCTATTTGTGTATACATACATGTCTTTCTCAGTTAACAAGGGCTAGGTTGACACAAACTAGTTTTTTATTTCAATATACTGGTACTGACCTATCCATAACACCTAGTTTCCTGAATTCCCTACACCAGTATCTCTTCAGTGTGAGAAAAGAAACTTGGAGATTCATCCTCCAAAGCTACCTTTTACATAAAGGTTCTGTCAAGGCAGGCATAGGACATACTAATATAATTACAGTAGTAAATTTTTCTTGTATAATTCTATCATGAGAAGAAAATTTTCAAGATACTATGTTCAGAAAATTGTATCAATTTTTATTTGTTAAGACTCATCTGGACATAGGGTGAGGACTAGGAAAAATCCAACTAAGGGCAGAAACTTCTCATTTATTCAATTTACTCTTGTAAATGCTAAATATTTTTTTTTAAAAGTAAACAAGTTCTTGTAGCAACAGTTTTAAAATTATGTTCTATTTTTTCTGGCCAATCTGTAAGTATATTCTCTTCTGTTAAACAGAAATGGAATCACTTGAAATTTTTGTGTAATAGTTAAAGAGGAGAAATTATTTTAGCAAGGAGCATAAAGCTAAACGGTTATTTGCAAATTCTTTAGGATAAATAGTGAGAGTACTCTCTCTTCTGGCCTTCTACATATGGTGAAATATTAGAGCACTTATCACAGCAATTATATACATGCATGTTCAAGCTGTTAATGTTTCTCCGCCAAATCCCAAGGGCAAAGGTTGGGCAGACTCACTATTCCTTATTTAAGCAATTATTCTCAGATTGTGTAGGCAAAGAAATAACAACTGGGAAAGATACAAGGACCAAGCACCATCCACTCATTGGTAGGCTGAGTAAAACTCAAGAGACATGTTTTGCACTCTTCACAAAATCAAGAGGTCCAAGTATATGGTGCAAGTTCAGAATGAAACCTGAGTTTCAAATCACTAATTTTGGCTCAGGTACCCAGAATTCTGATTTATATTAAATTGCAATACAAAAGTAATAAGACTGACATGCCTTCTGCACAGGTATTACCGAAGATTATTTCTCAGGATTTCTACAAGTTAGCTTTACAATTAATGTTTATCTAATTCTTAATTTCCAGGTGGATAGTCAAAAAAATATTTTATATAACTATCCACATTTGTGTCAAGAGACATGTTCAATAGATACTTCTCATAAGTCATTAATCTGATTACATCAGCACCTCTTTGGATGTCACTGCTACTTATTTCCTTGAATTTTAGCTACTATATAGCATTGTAAATGGAACAAAATAGTATACTTTACTAGAATTTTATGTTAACTATACCTAAAATTAGATAGCATAAATCTGATAGAAATTATTGAAAAAAATACATTGATTCAGCTTAGCTCTTTTCCCACTTTTGCCACGGTATAAACTTACCCTATATTTGGTCTTACCAAAGTTCACAAGGGCCATTTTTCAATGCAAATCTTACATTTCCTGGTTATTTTTGATTTTCCTGGTAACAGAACCTTAGCTCTGATTTGGATCAGTTTAAATGTGTGCAGTTTTTTTTAATCTTGGGGTGGATTTTCTTTTAGTCAATTTGATTTTCAAAGGTAGTCTTATGTATTTCAAAAGCATCAAGTGAATTGTCTGAAGAATATTGTCAAAAGTAATTGAAACTAAGATATAACAGATAAAGAGGTTATTAACTATCATACCGCTTTGAAGCTTTGTCATGCATCTCAAGTCAGGTACAATCTATAGTCTTCGCATAAAAGCAGTAAGATATTGCATTGTAATTGCCATTAAAAGAAATCACAAGAAATAATTGAGAAGAAGGTTTGAATCTCAGTGACAGAGAAGAAGCATGAGCTTCAGACTTCTGGGTGCCTTTCATTCTTGCAAATGGCACTTAGAGACTTTTGAAAGCATTTTAAAGCATTTTAAAGATAGATACAGGGTGAAGAATTTACAAGGAATCAAATTAAGAAAGTATACACATTGCATTTTGTAATATAAAGAGATCTGAATAGGGTAAATCCGTAGATCAAAGATAATCCTTTGATAAAAATTTTAATCAATTTTTTATAAGCTTATGTCTTCACAATACAGTGAAGGCATAAGGAGGAGCAGGCTTATCTTATTTCAAGCAGTGATACTTCAGCTACAACCTCAGCTGCTAAGAGGATACCTGTTTTCAAAACAAACATTCACTTATTTGCAAATAATTACATATCTCATCAAAACCAGTATGGCCTAACCACATACAGCAAATTGACAACTCTGCTAAATTTTATCTGCCTTTTCCCTCTCTACTTTTAGCTGCCACTTGAAAGCATTGCTATTAGGTAAAACGTAAAAGCATACTAAATTAACAGTTTCACATGTAGTCTTATTTATTAAGATTCTCCGATTAAAATTGTCTAGATCTTAATACATAGCTGATTATCAACACATACTTAAACAACTTTTTATAAAGCATACTATACAACCATGTAAGAATTATGTGACTGTACTATACAGTGCTGTAGTAACAAAGCCCTTCTCATTTGATGCAATACCACTTAATACTCTTAAATAAATTGTTGAGGGCTTGGGTCTTTGGTGGGGTGTGGGTTCTTTCATTTATAAAAAGTCTCTAAGATGTACATAGTAACTTTGTGGTTTAACAAGACTTTAATTCCTCAGTAAACAGGAATTGAGCCCTCAGGAATGTGGCTTTTGAAATTAGGGTGTGTTTAGGTTTGTAGACTGCCCAAATTTCATTCACATTTAAGAAGGAAAAGCATCATGCCAGACATATGCAATCAGAAAAAATGATTACATTCTGAGGGAAGACTGTAAAACAAATGCTCCCATATGTTCTGTAGAGATCAAATATAAAGACTGACAAATAGTACAGCAATATTTAAATACACAGACAAAAAATCCCAATCCAATAAATAAAAGTTTAAGTTAACGGCTACAAAGTAGCCGAAAGAGGCAAAGTTTTCCCCACTTACACTATAGGATGAGGCTGAGAAATAAGGAAGGAGTCACAGATGTTAGCCTTTCTGGTACCCACACACTGCTTACTTTTTTTTTAATTGAACGTTGTTATAATTAGTGAAACTATTAAGGAAAGCAAATGCAAAGTCTGATGTGTTTTGATCAAAGACTGGTAGTAAAAACAGAAAATAAAATGAAATTTTAAAGAATGCTTCTTTCAAGACACAGCTTTATCAAATAGAGGATCCAGAATTAAAATTCAGGTCCCCTTGTGAAGCTCTCCCAAAATAAACTGGGTGTGGGTTTTTTTGTTTTTTCTCTGGTTTTTGGTTGTGTTTGTTTTGTTTTCTTCTGTCTTCTATCCAGGCAAATATAGTTAGAAAGTTGGTCTGATCTGTCTTCTATTCAAAGCAAAGAAATATATTACAGTCATTCAATTATTTTGAGTCTTCCCTGAGATTAACATATAACATTTTCTTCAATCAGGATAATATTTCCCAGACATTTTCGGGAATTGGTGAAGGTAATGATGAAAGGAAGACAATGGCATTTGGTTATTTCAGCGAACTGCAAATTTGCAGGTAACCAATTATACTAGAACTCTGAAGTATATGAGAGATGACTTTAAGAAAGCATTTGAAAATTATCCTATTAGGCCACATAGGAGGGCTTATGCAATAAAAAAGAGGGAAGCATGCAAAAACTGATCATGAGGGCAATATTTATTCTGTGCTTCCCACAACACAATCTCTCAGAATCACACATATGTAATATGGAAACTTAGTTAATTTTTTTACATGCTAAAGAATGTATGGAATGGGATACAGATGTAAGGGAGAAGATTGAAGATAATGTAATATGAAAATAACACAGGCCAAAGCAGAAATGCAGTGGCATAAGGATAAGAAGTGCTTGAAACATAAAAATTTTGGGTTAGTTAGAACAGGTTTCCCATTTGACCATTATTTTCCTAGCAGTGTTGAGAAAGTTAATTCTTCAGGGATGAAATAAGATCTGAAGTGCGTCTTAGTTATTGTTAGAGTTTTGTTTTTCATTTTGTTTAGGTTTTTGTTTTTTCTATAAAGTGGACTAGAGCATACTATCTCTCTTTTCAGGTCCCAAAATGTATTATTTATGACAAATTTTGTAAATCAACAAAACATTCCTATGTAGGCAATAAAACCCCCTAGATTCTAAACCCCAAAATCTGAAAAATATTGAAGTAATTAACATAATATCAAAACTATAACGTGAAGGAAATAAAAAATCCAGTACAATAGCGTACATTGGCCTTCAATGCCATTCTGTGGCTCACAGAATTACACTTCATATTTTCAGGTTCATTGAAGGGTAAATAGAAGGTCTCTTTGCTCTTTCCAGATAGGACTAGTCAGAACTCCACGTATACAGATAATGTGCTCGGAAAAGGGAAAAATGCTCACTGGCTGCAGCTGAAGTTAGAAATGTGCTTCTGAGATCCACTTTTTTGAATTTTACATGACTGGCATTGTAAAGTTTTAGAACATGCCTGAATATATTCTGAATCCCTGATTTTGCATATCTAGTGGTCAAACACTCTCTGATGCTTAGTATCAGACCTTTATGAAGCCTCTGGCACTTTGTACAGCTTTTCATTTCATTAACTTAAGCAATCCTTTTCCTGTCAAAGAGTTAAAATTATTTTGGAGGAATCCTTGAAATAAAAATAAAATAAAAAATTAAAAAAAGCTACAGTTCCACAAATGGCATGACTGCTGTCATTAAAACAATTTTTTGTATTGAACAGCATTGTTATGTTAGTGAAGTTACAAGGTGGCTTCAAAGACCCAAAATGCAAGGTCTGATACTTATTGACCAAAGACTGCCCACCAAAGAAGAATAAAAAAGGAGCAAAACCAATTTCTGTTTAGTCATTTAGAAGTTGATTGTGTTACTTATACAAAACACACAATGAACAATTAGTACAACTTGAATGCTTTCAGTGCTTTGGGGAAAATAAAGTCACTTCAAAATAGACACGTTTTACAAGCTTGCTGAGTATTACTGATGCAAACCAAAAATACCTTCACATGGCCTTACAGTATTCCAACATTATACGGACTTCCTCTGATTACTCACATTCTCATACAGTGCTTGGAGGGTCTCTAGGTCAACTACAGAGTTGTCCAAGTTCACAACAGCTATAAAAAAGACAAAAGAAAAAAGAATTAGTTGTCAGGATGATAATCCAGCTGTGAAAGAAAGTCTGAGCACAATACCCAGCAATAGTTTTTATGACCTACTGGTCATGCAGCTTAAGGGTTTTAACTTTATTGTGCCTTGAATAGTGTCATTCCTAAGACTATGGGCTAGAAACCTGGTAGAGCCAGGTGTCAAGTGTTAAAGAATTCATCTCCCTCCCCCCAAACGCACAAACATGATCCCACGAGTATGGCCATAGTCAGAGATCAGAGATCAGCTTTACATCAGACTTTCATGGTCCGACTGAAAGCATTATAAAAATTTGTAAATCTGCACCACAGCCCCCACCACACATATTCACACAACAAAGCTCATTCCTGTCACTGTTGGCTTCAGTCTTAAATTGATTAATCCATAAGTCAGCCAGTTAACTTCAAAACACCTGACAAGGGTCAAGTCTTCTATGCACTAAGCCGACATGTTTAGTACAGATACAAAATATGCCTTTCCTGTTCCCAACCAATTCTGGCACCACACACATACAGTATTTTTTCAGCATCAAAAAATCAGTTCAACAGCACAGAGAGAGTGATTTCCATCTACCTAACCTGAATAAAAAAAACAAAAAAAACCCCTAAAAAAACCAACAACAAAACAACAGAAAGACAAAAATCAAGAGATACACACTTTTAGGAACACAACCCTGACTCCTGACTTGTATTAGGAAAATTTCATAGAATGTAGGAAATATTTCTTGAATCTAGTGAAGAATTATTCCCAGCTAATAAAAAAAAAAAAATCTTTTTCAAATAGTACTTTTCAGTCTTCCTCTTTCATAGTTTTTACAAGCATACTGACCATTCATTTAACAGCCAGATAAATCCAGATTACCTCAACCAGGTTTTAAAATTTGCAAGAAATTTAGAATGTTGCATTAGAACCTATGTTCTATATACAAATTCTTTGTATATTGCTATACTACAGACAATAGAATTCAAGCTCACGTGTTTCAGACTGCTCCAAAGCAATTAAAAATACCAGTCTGAGCCAGGGCTCATCATATTTCCACTTTCCAGGCCTGAGACATAGTTTTAGTTACAATATAACAAAATTACAATGTCAGTAGTGTTGATCCTGATTAAATTCAGCAAGCTACACTGTATCCCTAAGCATGGCACAACTCTAAATTTTAGGACTGACTAGAACAAAATTAATTAGGAATTTCTTCAATGTTCAGAAATAATAGCAATATTTAGAAAATAACTTTTTTTTTTTTTTTAATAAAGATTTTTTTCCCTCACCGGAAGACAAGAGAATCTGAAAGATAATGGCAATGTAACAGTTCAGGAAGCAACAAATTTTTTGCTTTGTTTTTCTGGGAAGAGACATATGCAAAAACCTGCTGCTACTTATTTGATATATTTTAAAATTATCCCCCCCCCCCAACCCCGAGCATAATAATTATTGCAATAGAGGCTTAAAGATGCCCTCTCAACAAGGTACTGTAGTATATGCTCTCTTTAATAATCCTTGCTGCTCAGTAGGACTATCTGCATGCTTAAAAACATGCCAAATTTGCCTTGTAGAACTGGAGACTAAAATTAACACGCAAATAGAGACTGGGTCTAGATTGGTTTGAGAGCTCTACTTTACAAAAACATGTATATCAAGGCCTGTGTACAAACAGCTTTATAAAAACCAGGATATATTGTGGGTGCCCGTTTGTATTATCCCTACATTTCAGCATTCTTATGCTTATGCAATGACTTCATATATGAACACACAACCCTTCAACTATTTATTTTGAATTGTGGCTGTCTTCTCCCTGCTCCACTTCCTTCCAGAGACTGTCTAATCCTGCATTAAGAAATACGACATAAGCTCCTGCTTTGACATTTGCTCAATGTTAAGATCACCCATGGATTACTCAAGGAGCAATAGAACACTTTTGTTTGAATGCTTGCAGGAGATAAGAGAATGCCTGGCAAACACAATGGTGCCAGGTCTGCGTACTTTCAACAAAACAGGTATGCAGGAGAGTGTACATACTTCAGGGAGCTGCTTAAACCAAATCACTCTGAGACAAGGAGCTGGAGAAATTAGATCCTAGTATATACGTTTCACATCCCTGCCTCCCAAGAAAAATATATTTCTACACACTTCATCTAAAGATGTATATGTTCATAAATAGCACTCTAGCATCTCATTAAGATTTTCAATGTTCACTGTAGGTTTGCTCTCCCCAGTCTGGGGAGTCAGGAGATGAGCTTCTGTTCCTTGGCAGTACTGCAGCACTGTCATGCAGAACACGATAGCTTGCAAAATAAATCATGACTGTTGCACATCTAATTCAATTATCTAGACAATTTGAACTGATAAAAACAATGATGTTTCTTTATGTGGCCAAACTTAATGGCTAAACACGGCCACCCCCTACAATCAGCATGACTACACAAATATCTAACCAAAGGATTCCATATGTGGTGGCAAAATAACTACAAAAAATATAGACAAACATTAATTTTCTCCTATGAAAATATTTTGAGCTATGCTACAATTCCAGTACACTTTGACGCAAACTTTTGGAGAAGGGTTTATAATAGTCTTGCAGTCACTGAATATTTTCACTCATGGCGCTATTTTAGAAAACAATTTTCTTGTTTCAAAGTTGATATTGCCATTTCTTGATCTTGACTACTACGAAAAAATCTTTAATAGCCAGCCCATCACCCAGCCTTCCTGATACATTCATAAGAAAGCAGTGAAGAACACCTGAAAGAAACAACTTTCCTTTAATCACATCAGTCTCAGGCATTTAGCTCTTATCTTCAAGATTTCATAGTTCTGCTACTTTCTTACATTCCTATTGCCACTGCTGCCAATAAAACCAGCAAGCCAGCCCCATCTCTAGCCCTTATACTATAAAATTACTTGATGTACATGCACATAATTGTATATGAATACAAATAGATAGCTATAATAAAACAAAATTTAAACTAAGTTTGTCCAGATACACAAATATGCACAGGTAAAAATAAAAGGAACTACAAAGCAATGACTTGTTTGTTTTTTAAATTAAGCACTAGTCAACAGATGATTACAAAAAAATCCACCCAGTAAGAAGAGGGGTTGAAGAGCAATCACAAATCATTTCTTGACAATTTAAAAGACAGAGGGGGAGAAAGGATTTAAAAAGATTTCTACCTAAAATAGAGGTTCAGGAATCTCTTGTTGTCTTAAACATTCTTGATACTTTCATTGTTTTTACCACAATCTACATGGAAATTTAAACTGGCATTTTGGGACAGAAATGATACCTTTCTTATGCTACTGCAGAATATAGACGATTTAGCAGAATGGAAGAGTTTCCATTCCATCCTTGTTTCTACAACATAAATTGAATCAAAAAATAAATTACACAAACACATAATAACAAAGCCAACTTAGGTATTATTTTCAAACTGGAAGGATGGTAAAATATATGCAGTGGGACAAAGACTTACTATTCTTAGTAATATTAAGTCACTTGCAAGGCTGGCTGGGCACCTGAGAAGATACTTCACCTGACAGGAACAGAATATTGCTGCTAAAAAAAGTGTGATTAGCATAAAGCACACAACTATTTTCAGAGGCATACTTGAACTCTGAGAACAACCAGACCTTCTCCCACATACATAGAAGCCAGTTTAGAACACAGACTCAAAAAAAAAAAAAAAGCAAGCAACAAACACCACAAGAAAATAAACACAACACAATGAATAATCATCACCCACATGCCTTCAGAAGAACACAGTATGTAACCAAGCCACCAATGAGATCAAAGTTTTTGCCTGGTAATATAATCCTGAAGAAAAAAGGCATGAGAAAACATGAGCAGAGAGTTGGAGGATGCAGTGTACTCTCAGGAAGACTATAAATGGAAGTAGCTATAATTTTTTCAATTGTAACACAGATCATTACAGTTGATTATTCATCTGTCTACATTGTGAACTACCAGCTACCAACATAACAAAATAGGTAATACAGACATAGCAAACCTACATTTGCCTGAGGCTATGAATCTAATAGTACCACTTACATAAACCATTAGTACTTGGAAATTCTATTCTATTTGCAAGTCCAAACCTCTGGAATTTCCTTTTAAAATGAAGTGGCCAAAATTCAGAATTTCACACTGAGTAGAGTTTCAGGAAAGAAAAAGGAATTATCAACTCCATCCTTTGGATCCAACTTTTATGTCATAAAACTCCCATTACAACAGCCTTACTTATGGTGGTGACTTTCAGAAGACCGGTTTTCAGTCCAGATCTTGGGTTTATGTCTTCCCTTTTCTCCGGGCAGGCTTCAAATCACATTACATTTCTCTGGCCTTTCCAAGTATATTCCCTAAGCTTTTCTGTCTCCAGACTTCATCTAAAAGTGAGTGTCCTCTTCCAAGACCTCCTAGGAGCTCCTTTGCTGTCTCCCCAAAAAATGACTGAGCAATTTCCAAATCCTACTTAATTAATAACTGATTACAGTTTACCTCCTCACAAAAGAAGCAGTAGCTGAAGCAAAACCACCTCTAATTTGCAAAAGGAATTCTGAACCAATTCTGCTATATTCAGATCCATGTTTCAGGGAGACCAACAAGCAAACCACCCACTAAAGTTCTTCATGCTGATTTCCACCACAAATGACTTCTCCATGACTCTCCAAAAAACAAGCAGTATCGCTCCAAGAGGCCACTCCTTTTTTCTTCCTGAACATCTTTGCTTCTTCCCTTTCACACTTATATTTTCTCCAGAAGAGCACCAAGTCCTTGCAAGACTTCACATCTGCTCTATCAAATGCAGCAATAGACAGTCACTTCAGCAAATTACAAAGGCAGACTGATTCTTCTTCACTGAATGATCTCATGAAACTGTATCTATATTATATAGAAACCATATGCATAAATAAAGTCTCAAAATTGGTATATAATTTTGAGGAAGAATGGTAGCATTAAAAGTTATTCAACCTTCTAAAACTTTTTCAAGTAATTGTACTGGAAAATCTGATGGACATTCATTTTCATATATGTAAAAAGTATATTTGGAAGAAAAAAGCACACAGGACTACATGAATAGGTCAAATGTGTCACACTGTATGATCTTCCTTGAATTATTATTTCTGAGTTAATTAAAAAAAAACAAACAAAAAACCAAAAAAACAAATACACACCTGCTCCAAGAACAACATACAGGTAGGAAACTTCAAATAGTCCAAATCCAACATCATCACGAAACTAGCATACTGGTAAACCTTAAACAGTGGAAAATTCTGATGCAAGGAAGACAACTCAATATATATCCTGATAAACTTATGAAACGGTTCTTATAACAAATTAGAAAAAAAGAACAAATAAGTTTGTTTGTTTGCTGAATACAGAATGGAAGTCTTCACTGAGAGATGTCTTTGGAAGAAAATGCAAGAACACCACACGTGTAAATACTAGCAAACCAGGAAAAAAAAAGAAAGTCTCAAAGTAGACAATTTCATCGGGTTCCTTGGAATGACTGACAGCTGAACTGCTCAATTCAGAAGCAGAAGAAACAATATCTGCCTTAACGTTCTCAGCAAAAAAAGAACCAAGAGAGCCTTAGAAGAAGATGAAAGTGAACTGGCTTCCTTTCCTGCTGTAACGATTATGGTATGATACAATACCAAGCTACTTGCAAAGTAAACCCAGATTTAAATCAAACTTACTATTTATATTTAAAAAATCAATTAAAATACAAAGTTTGCAGTCTTGTTTTTGGTTACACACTAAACTCACAACTTCAAAAATTGCTATCCTTTGTCTTTTTTTATTCCCCATGTGAGTTTATTGGCATCATTCATCTAACACAGGCCTACTGCACAAGGTCATGATTTTGTCTGTGATACTTCCAACAACTTGACAACTACTGCTATTCTCTTGGGATTATTCTTTATCTCAAAAAATAGAAATGTGAATCCCCTAATGCAGAAAGTTAAACCCCAAATGGGCCTCTGAAATAAATGTTCTGTCTACATAAATATGGAGAAAACAGTGGGTTTTTTCTGTGCTAGTGGGAGCTGCAGCAAAACACACAATGATAGTGACTGTAGAATTTTTACAGATTCTCAGAAAGTGAAATAACAGAATTTTAAAACAGGTCTTGCACAACTTGTATTAAAAAACCCTGCTGATAATGTGTATGTAGGGGGATGGCTGAACTAGGGAGAGTTAACATAAATTAAAACAATTTCGTATTATTACCTACCTGCTTGCCCTCAGTACCTTTGTGATATATTTATCTATCAGCAAATACTCTAGCCTTCTCAGGATGAAAATTTTCATTGCACAAAGCACAGTGGAGATTGGATCTTCAACATAAGTACATATAGCACGAATCAGAGGCAAGACACAGCAACTAGAACTGCTTGCACAGAGTTTTACTGGGGTAGTAATTCATCTTGATCTCAAGCTTATGTAAGAAACCAGAACAGCATACAAAATTTCCAAGCAGAAGCCATGGATTAAGCTTAGCTGTTGCTTCCGATTGTTTTTAAAGGATTTGAAATTTTTAAATACCTTCAAGAACATGCACTTACATTTCTGTGAAGCAATAAGGCAAGAAGATGCTTTTGCAAAATTTGAAATAACAGAAGACTTCATTGAAAAAAGTGACTATTTAGTATCACTTTTTGTACTGAGTCTTCTCTTACCAAGACAATTCAGTTTTTTAGACATTTGTCATTAACATTCCTATTCCTTAATGTTGTATCCCTACACTACAGCAACAAAATTGTATCGATAGAGCTTTTCTATGTACATATAAATATATATACACACACGACAAAATATATAACTAGATTTTATATATAGCTGTACATAGTTAATATAAACAGTTACATTACATACATTTCAAACAATTGACTCCTATGTTAAGAACAGCAGTTAAACTGATTATGTGAATTCTAACTTCATACACCTATACAGTTTGTTTATAAAAAGTGTGCAAGTTCAGTTCTTAAAGAACAAATATATTTTGTTTGACTCACTATGTCGCCTTCTTGTCTAGGCTGGAAAAAAAATGGAGACTGATGCTGTAATCCTTTCAGAATAAAATGTTTAAATACAAACATGATTGCCATTGTAGACTGTTTAATTTAGGGAGATTGTATTTCAGTTCTGGTTTTGAGAGGTTTGCTGATTTGACTATAGAGAGTACTTCAGTGCTTATCTTAATTGTTTAGATAAGATTTGTTTGAATTTGGCAGGTGAAAAAACCACGGGTGTAGAATATAGCAAGGTTGAGAAAAGGCTGGCATTTTACCAGATTAAGTTTATTTTGAACTATAATGCACAGAAGAGCAAACAGTCTCAATGAACCTGCCAGAGTCTTTGGGGAGTGAATTTGGATTGCAAGATTGACTGGCAGGATTCAAAATTTTCAACAAACTGGAAAGGATTACCATGATAACTCCCAAAATGCTACTTAAAGCTTAGCATAGTACACAAATGCAAATGACACAACACATTTAAATAAATTTTTTCTAAAGAAGTACTCTAAGCTTATAGCAGGGGGTTGTTCTCTAGACAAACTTCCTGTCCCTTAAATGTATTTTTAAAAGTGTTTCAAGAACAAGAATTTAGTATAAAATTAATCATTGGCATAAGGATATATTTTACATGTAAGAAACTGTTATAGAAAATAAAATTACTGCTATAAAAAAACAATGCTATTGCCTTTTACTTCAGTATCAGCTTATATTAAGCTTTTTCACTGGTTAGGTAGTATAACACGCCACAGGCATTCCGTTTAGAGGTTCTCAAAACAAAACTTGTCATACCTATCAACTATATCACTTTTGGTGGGGAGACTACCAGTACTGGATACCTGAGGAAAACATTTTTGGATGTTTACATGACAGTATGTATTTACAGTGCACATTATAAAAACAAGCTGGACAAATACATCAGCTGCAAGGCACATTAAGCAGTGGACCTGACACTGTGCATTGATCTGTCTGCAGACAGATATAATTTATAGCTTTGCATTAATGAGTCAAGTGAAATAAAATTTGGGTTGCCTGCACATTAGTCTTTGACTTTTCTTTTAGATCCACATAGACTCTAATGCTTTTCAATCTCTGTTTCAATGACATTGGGTCTGGGATTTCCACATGTTAACTGCGGTACCAGTGACAGTACAATGATGGTATACTCTTGACAGTCAAAGGATGTATACAAGTCAAACTTTGCAGAACAAGGTAGCATCTCTTACTGAGTGCTGCTTGAAGAAGTTAGCAAGACTTGTTTGGAATACAAATTACATGTGGATTTTTTCAGAATTCAAATTTCCTGGCTTTTGGTTTGATTCCACATTAGCTGTTTTCATTAGAGGGGCTCAAAGTAACAAAGCTATGACTCTGATAAGCCCAGTCCATAAGCAAAAAAGAAAAGTTTTTCTGTCATGCTTTATGGAACTCATTCTAAATGATACCAAAAGATAAACGAAATGCAGGAGAAGGACCAAGAGATTTATTTAGAATCATCTAGTAGTTCACCAGCAAAGATGAAATGTTGGTTCAAAGTAGTGCAAAGTCAAGAATAAATGTAGATTAACATTACTGCAACTACCGGAAGAATAATTTATTGGTTATTCTAACATCATAATCACTAGGAGGATGCTAACTTTTTTGTATAGCGTCTCTGAACTATTTGCCTTACTTTATGACCCTGTGCAACTCTGAACAGTCCCCAGTCTTTCCATGTTCCTTATGTGCATTCCACTCTTCAATCATTCTTTTACTCCACTACTGAACCTCTCAATTTTTTTGCTATTACATTTGTTTGAGATGAAGTGGCCATAATTAATCCATCATAATAATGGCAAGGACATACCAATTTTATACAGTTATATAGCACTCTGCATATTTGTTTGATGAAGTTAGCAGGGTAGATACCAAATGCCCTTTTTTTTTTTTTTTTTTTTTTAATATTCTTTACATTAAGCAACTAACTTAAGATCTGTGCTTTTGTACTCTCAATTTACCCACAGCTAGTATGCAGTCAATGGAGCTCCAGGTGTGTTGGAGTTGGCAATTTAGAATACTTAAATTACTTAAGTAATTTAGTTTTGAGTGAAGGAGTTAACAACTGCATAACTCACAGATCTGAAAATTGAATGGCTCATGAAACACCACCAGAAAGAAGAGTATCTTTGGCTTCCATAGGAATCTGCTCTCAATTTACTGCAACTAAATACACCTTTACCAACACAGAAAATAAAGATATTAAAAATAGTTATTAATCCTCAGTGAAGTTCATGTGGCAATACTAATGAGAAAGCTGGTCTTTTCTGAGCAGACTCAAACTCACCCAAAGAACTATCTTGATTACACTCTTAGTAATTATGATCAATAACTAATGTAAGACTCCTTGTCTCTCAAGAAGTGACTAGAATTCCAAACAGTCTTTGGACTAGAGCTATAGCTGATGGAACATTAAAGAACACCAACAAAGGTAACAGCCTCAATAACCTCAGGAATTGTCTTTCTGTGGAATTACTTGATCTATTTAGCTTATAAAGAAGAAAGTTAAGAAGCAACCTGATTACAGTTCTTACACATACCTGCATGAGAAGATAGCCAAAAGTAGATGGCTCCATAATTTCACATACCAAAAGCAGAAAAGAATGAAGGATGTCTGTAAATTAATCTGACAAATTCACTAAGGAAAGAACATTTTAAGTGATAAAAGGAGGGATATTAATCTTTTGAACAATGTTTCATGGGATATATTGACTTCTCCATCACTTAAAGTATTAGTATGAAATCCTAGACTCACCGAAGTCCATAGCAAAACTACTGGTGACTTCAAAGAAAGCAAAGGTTGAAGGGTCAGAATTTCAGCTGAAACTTAGGATAATTTATACTGCTAAAATGTTCATATTTATACAGACTAATAGCTTGAGGCAGAAATTAGCAGGCAATATTACTGACTTGCCTTAGCAGCCAGATGAAGCGCTTAGAATGCTCTTTTTAAAATCTAGAGTTGAGCTGTGTGTTTGCCTTTTGTGAAGTCCCTCCAAAGTTCTCTACTAGTCTTCTCTAACATCCACAAGCCAAGTATAATTTTACACAGACTACACAGAATGTTGCTACTTTTTGATGATTTACAACAGAAAGTACTGCAAGTTCTTTTACCCATGAAGACATTCAGGATCATTCAGAAACAAGCTTTCCCTGCTTAATGGTTCAAGCTAGTGAGTTGCATATGATATCATCGGCACCCACAGTACTATAGCTAGTTAGAAAATACTAAATGGAAACTTAAGGGATTCAGAAATCAGGCAAAGCAAGTTGCCATTTATCTGTAACTGCAGTACAGTCAACTGTTGCAGTCACAAGTCAAAATACAAATTTTCTTGCTCAAGAAATACAGATACAAAACATTTGAGAAGTTTCATTTCAAAATCAAACGTCCCTTTTCCTCTATCAGATGGTTGTATCTCACTGAACTAAAAAGACACACTCTTAACTTATTCTCCCAATCAAATTTCAATTTTATATTTAGCACAGCAGAGAACAGACTGGATGTAGCCTGGTATTCTATATGTCTGCCCAGTCTGATGTCTGGATAAACACTAGGGATTGTATCATACTAACGCACATTAAGCCTTTCATCAAATATTCTGAAATTACAGTATTAAAGAGCTATAGATGCTAAGAAAATGATGTAATGATCTTGTGATATTTAGTCCATGTTTTAAGTGTGGTGGGATTATGAAAATAACACAAGATTTTTGGCTAGGTAGATGACAGAGGACACGGCTTTACAATTCAAATCACAATACTGGGATAACTGAGGGCAGAAGGATGCATGTTTATGGTTTAAGTTCCATCTCTTTTCATACTCCAAAGTGTTTCTCAAAAACTGGTATTAATAACTCAAGGAAATAAGGGCTGGGATTGCAACATAACCAAATGCCTGGATACATGGAAAACCAGAATATATACATTCTAAGGAAAAAAAAAAAAAGGGAAAAAAAAAAAGAAAGAAAAAAAATCAGCTATCATTTGGAGTCACTGATGTGTATTTATTTGAGCAACAAGACTGGATTCAGTCTACTGAGAACTTTAAGATTACAAGGGGCACTCTGTACTGCTTCAGTTCAATACCTTTGAGCTCTGTTTTGTGTCCAGGTAGCTAAAGTAATTGCAGCTTCACTAAAACCAGAAAACACATTATACTGAAGCAGAGTCTAGCACATATTGCTTGGGGAGGTCTCCTGTGCAACAGCAGAACAACAGAAATAACTGATCTTTCTTTGCGCAGGGATCACGACAAAACTAGAGAAAGAACGGTTAAAGGTAGCATTAATCTAGGTAGCTCATAAAGACTGGCCGGCGTCTCCCGGCAAGGGGCCGCGGAGCTCCCCGCCGGCGGCGGCAGCGTGGGCCGCTGTTGCCACCTGCTGCTGGAAGCGGGGAGCCGGGGCCGGCCGCGGGGCCGCCTAAGGCAGTGCGCCCGGCAGC
>JANHGB010049381.1:31062-49253 GCA_026283785.1 Coracopsis vasa
GGGGGGGATGGGGGGTAGTGGTGTAAACTGATATGAGAAAGGTGGCCCAAAATTCTGAGGCAGAAATCTCCCAGCTACTTCTGACAGAGCCAGGGCAACCACAAGGGGCTATACAAAACCTCACAGAAATATATTCAGACTATTGCAGCCACACTAGGGGTAACATAGTGCCTGAAATGATAAACCGCATTAAGAGAAAGTCACTGAATTGGAAAAGATTAGTCAACTTCAAAAGACAGAGAATGGCATATACTGTTTTTGCCAGACTTCTACTTTCAACATTCACAAGGCACACTCAGACTAAAGATTTTGGTGGAAAAAAAAACCCAAACCAAAAACAAAAAAAATATTCATTTTGATTTTGGAAATAAATACTAGATACAAATCTGACTTTGTATTAAATGTAATATTTATCTGCATGAAATATAAAATTTGCTTTTCTTCTAGATGACATCTTCAGTTCAATTTTTTCCTTCTGTTTTTAAACACAAGAATTTTTTCTATTCTTGCTGCACGTGTCAACAGCCATAAAAGCTTAAACACAGAAAATGATACCCTATATCTTTATAAGCAAGGGGATTATGGAAGGCACTGACACCATGTTCTCCGCAACAGTTACAATTTCAAATAGTTATTACATTTCATGCGATGACAAAACTTTATTAAAGAGAGAGCGCTTATTTAACAGACATGGTCCCTAAACGCACACACAGGCTTAACATGCAATTATATATTAATGTGAAGGGTGTTCATCATAGATTATTGCATGCGGTTAACTGGAATCTTGTTGGATCTCTAATTTAAGCACACATTGTATCACTGAAACGTTAAGGAAAAAAACCTAGAAGTCTAACATTAACGCTAAAGTCCTGTCTTTAGGAAGAAAATCTGAACTATAAAGAAAAAAATCTGTAAGAAATACTTGTTAGGAATTTCTAAAGCCTTGGCTCTATCATGCAGCCAAATACAGCTATATTTCTGGTGAGAACATTATACTGGATAAAGGATATTTGTGGTATAGCAAAAATAAAAAAGCAAGCTAAACGCCTGGATACTTTCCATAGTTGATAGATGATTGTAAAAAAAATAGTCGTCAGCAAAATCTTGTGTGAAACCAGAGAAACCATGAGAAAAGAGCTCATTTTTGTACTAACAATGTAGAGAAATGGCACTGCAACTAAAGAGATCAACATTCCTTACAGTTCTATCCTAGACTGCATAAAATAGCTGGGAGTTCTATTAGCAGTTAGAATCTACTAAAAACACTCAAACATCACAGCAAAAATCAATCTACCCTACTTTAAAGCACTACTAGAAAGACATACTAGAGTTCAGTACACATGTGCTCTGATTATTACAACTACTCCTTCCACACTGTAAAAATAGTTTAAAAGTAGCCAGGGTTTGGGAGTTTGTCTTACTAAATCTGTTCCAAAGTTGGGAGCAGACAAATGCAATTCTACAAGCACACACTTAACAAAGAAAAAAATCTATCAAAGAAAGCTATTTAGCATATATTATAATATTCTGAGATCTCTCACTAAATGTCATATGATCACACATGCATGAAAAAGTAGTCAAGTGTTCCAAGATTAGTTAAAAAAAAAAAAAAAAAAAATCATTAATGACTCAAATTTTCAAGTTTCCAAAACAAAATTTCATCAAGGACTGCTTCTTGCAGACAGCATTTCACCACTGGTTTATAGCTTAAAAAGCAAACAAAAATATACCCCACAAAAAAACCAAACAAGTCTCTCCCTTCCCTTCCCCCCCCATCAAAAAAAAAAAAAGAAACAAAAAAAAAAAGTTACAAGACATTAAATACATTTGCTCAGGTTTCAAGTTATTTTAAGCTCTTAGTTAAAAACAATATGAATTAAAACTTGAAATCCTAAATTCATTAGGTGAATTAACACCCAGCACAACCGTTTTTCCTTCTGTTCCTGTAGCACTTTGCAATTTGTCTAAACCATTAGAAAAATAAAACACAAGAGCATGTAAGACAATAAATTAACCAAATACCACACTGCATTAAAAGTTCCTCTCTTTCTGGGTGCTTTGCTATGGCCAATACAAAAAAGACATAAGAAAAAAAAATAATTACAATTCTTCTGCATGCATCAACATGCATGCAATTGCATGAACACTGCATCCCACAGATATGCTTTATATACAATACAGGGAATATTTACAAGAAAGCCTATAAAGTTGCTGAGAACCACAAATTGTCAGTGGGGGGCAAAAAAGCTGCCTTTTGAATTTATGAAGAAGCATTGCTTGTGTTGTACTGAATGAGATACAGGTAAATGTACATATCACTGTACTTTAAACATGGTAAAAACCCAAGACCACCACTAAAACCCTGGGCCAGAAAACAAACAACAATGATGACTTTTTCTGTAGTTACTCTTATACATCTTAAATCTTAATGTATAAAGATGCAAATATATCAACTGCCTACTTTGCTAATGCAGGCACTCTTTACCATTATTTTAATTTTTATAGTATCTTCTCATTAGTGTGTTCAAATTGCAGCAGATAAATCAGCTATAAAACTCAGAAATATGTAAAGCCCTTTCTTTCTACAGGGAAGCAAACATAGTGCATACATGAAGGTGAAGCTAAATACTTGGGCTTGTGGTTTTATACTTTCTCCACAGTCTCTATGGTTAGATCACAGAATTCTGCATGGAATTACTGATGCCAGAAATACTCCTTGGTGAGATCTTTTCTTTTCCTTGTCCCCACAATGCCAATTCCTTTTCTGCTCCTCTCTATTTTACCTCCGTGCCTATTTTATGTTCTTAAAAAAACCCAAACCAAACCAGAAAACCCCCCAAAAAAACCAAACCAAACAAACAAAAACCAAAAAATCCCAAAATATTTTTTACACCAGGATCTTCCAGCCATTTCCACAAATTCCCCCATCACACAATAGCTCTCTCATATTTGTTCAACCACTTCTGCACAGCAAGGTAATAAGAGCAGTACCAAATTCCCCTTTGCAAAGACTTTTGGTTTTAGAAAACAGCTATTGAAAGAGGAGTATACAAAATCTGCACACAGCTTTTAGATGATCATGTGTGCTTAATAATGTAATAGGATAAAGGTTAAGCATAATATTGTTTGACCCCTTCAACTACTGACATTCATGCCATGTTATTGTTAGTGTTGCATGTTAAGCAAGCAAATTTTCAATGAACTTGTGTTGGCTTTACCACAGACACAGATGTTAGGCGGACTCCTTTGTTCATAAGGTTCTCATTATTAACTGAAACTAAGCTGAATATTTGACTGAAGGAAAGGACCATATCATTGTTTTCAGATTTTGCTCTATGACTTAACTGAACTACATCTGCCAGCTCTCGAAATACCAAGTACTTCTTGGCGCCAGTACTGGCGCCTTGCTCTATGACTACCATCTTCAGTGCTTCAGCTTGAGGAAGTCTAGTAACCATCAAAACAGTTTAAGAAAAACTTAAAACTGTGATTAAGAGTCACTCAGTAGTTGACAGAGTGCTCTGAAATTTGTTCTATTTATGAATAATTTCACAAAATAAGCAAATCATAGTAAACTGAATGCATGGCTGTAAATATGTAACGTAGAAAGTTCACAAGATGTTTTTTGTGATTTATGAAGTCTGTGTTATACTTGAAACCACATTTATTTAATAGATAGGCTGGCACTTCACAGGATAATTCAATCTGCTTCAAATCTATCCAAAGCCTTTGGGAAACATAAGGGATGCTCTGAACATAAATGCAATTCCACTTTTCACCTTTTTGCACTACTGTCTCTTAGCATAAATGTGAAAAGAATTACACTCCCTCCAAAAATCTGCCATTATAAAAATTACTGTTCATGATAAAAGAAGTGCACAGTTTGTGCTAACCCAAATGTATGAGCTATTTTATATAACAAATCGATTAAATGTTATAATTATTTTTTTCTGGATATTTTCTGAGGCTATCTGAATTAAAATAAACAACATATCACGCTTCCTCAGAAACACCACAATCAAAGTGTGTATAATTCATATTACCTAGGTAACTGATGCTGAAAACTGTAAACGACAATTCTGCAAATAATTTTATTTTCTGTACAGTACAAGGCAGACATGTAACTAGAATGGGGAAAAAGTTGCATAACAAGCTATTGTCAGAAAAATAAGAGTGTAAAAGAACTGTCTTATTAATTTTACATATCAAAAGATAGAAATAACTAGCATTTCCAGATTATTAATGTTGTGATCTGAGCTAGAATCAACAATACTTCTTTGACTTACCATGCTGAATGTCCCTCATGTCCAGATGAAGGCTAGACATTAATATTCCAACAGCTTGAGATCTTTTGTTACTTAACAACTTGACAACCTGCCAAAAGAAACCCAACTATTAGTATTAATCTGCAGGAAAATGCGGAAGATATTTCACATTACTAATGACAAATTCAAGAAATAGTATCTTGTAGTTTATATACGCATCTAAAAATTAGTATTTTTATTATTTTTAAGTGTGCTTCTGCTGCATAAATTCATTGCAAGTGTAACTATGTCACCTAGTTGAATCTTAATCCTAAAAAGAGTCACTGTAAAAGCTCTTGTAGGCTTTCTCCTTCATTAGGATGCACAGTTTCAACTTCACACTGATGTTACTAAGTGTATGAAACAGGCTGTCATATAAAAAAAAATTCCAACTGTGTCTATCTTGGAATTGCTTTGGTTTCCAAAACCACACAATGATTTCCATCTCGATGTAAGCTAAAACTGTGAGAATTTGTATTTTATTTGAATGTTTGACGTAGTAGGCGCCAAGATGAATTTTATTTAAAAAGCAAAATAACCACGTACATATTGGGGTGTTCTTTGATCATTTTTTAAGGAATATAAAAGGTCTCAAAGCTTTTTTGCTTTTAAAATAAACAAAAAAATAAAAATCAAGCCATGAAAACATCTTGCTGTAGGGGGGTAAAATTAGCCACTGAAACATACTTTTGTACATATTTGTTTTGCAGGCATAAAAGCAACCAGTAGTTCAGACTGTCTTCCACAAGGCTCTAAACTGTTTGAATTCAACTTGTTGTAAATTTTATATCGTTGGTATGAGAAGCAAGGAATGCCAGGCAAAGACCCTTATCTGCAAAACGTGATTCTACATGAAGTATTTTTCAATGCAGGGCTACAACAATTATGTAGATGGAAGAAGTTAATATTTAATCTACTCAGGTTGCTGAATTTTACATTGTACAATACACACTGAAGTAAACCTTTGTGGGTTGTTTAGAGGAAAGAAGAAAATCCAGATAATTAGAACCAAGTTCAAGTTCTTTTCACATTGGAGTTAGGAAGTTACACAGGTCATATCTTAGCACCAATGTGCAGTATCATCTACAACTCCCCTGGCAAAATGATTTAAAAATTAGTTAGTAGAAGCGAGACTAGAAAAAGCAGAATTAATTTAGCCAGAGTAAAGAATATCACAATACAAGTCACATCTTAAAAAAACCCAACAAAAAACCATAAAAAGTATCCACAAGATGTTTGACCTGGGGACAATTTTGATTCACTTCAGTTTTCGGACACAAGTCTGGTACACTGATGTTTGAACAATAGCTGAAGAGAAATAGTGAAAGTCTGACACAGAACTCCACCACTGGGACTGCAGTTGGCTGGTCAATTGTTTTATTGATGTTCTTCTCCCCCCATTAAATCTTTATCACCATTGATTATGAAGGTATTTAATCCTTCTTTCCTCATAGATGCCCAACTAGTTCCAGCAAAATGAAAACACAGCATTCTGGTCATGAATTGAAAATTTTAACGTTAGAAAACAAATATGTCATAACTATTGTTCACAAGTTAAAGACCTACATTCGGGGCATACCCATTGACATTATCTGTCAAAAATTAGCAAAAAAACCCCATGCAATTGTCTAATTGATGTAATACATTATGAAGAATTTCAAATTGAAGTCAAATAGATTGAAATAGCATTTGATAGTCATATTTCCTGAATTCAATGGAAAAACTAACCTAACTCAGAAAATATAATTAGGATATCCCACACTATCTTTCTAATAGGCTATCATAACTGTAAATGTTCTTAAAATAGAACAGGAAGTTCATTTAAGCCTGGAACTGATAAAAACCTGAGGTAGATTTTCGTGTTGTAAAAAGAAGCTATTTTCTATTTACTTCTTTGCAGCTACAAAGGGTTTATAAAATAGATCTTGGGTAGCAACATATGGATCAGGTCTTTATAACAATTATGTTGTAATGTACATTTCTAGTAACCACCAAACAAATATCTTTCATTCTATGAAAAAAAATTTCTAAAAAAAAAAAAGTGGGTAGAAAATTTAAAAAAGAATGTAAACTCTTCAAAAAACTCTTCAGAAATTCAAAAACTTCTCCTTAAAGCTGTTTGCTCCAACACTGACAAGACTGAATTCAGTATGGAAAATGTTGGGGAAACTGTCAATTCCAGTCCCAACCATTATTGCTTTTGTTCAAGTCTGAGACATTTCACAATAATAGAATAACTTAAGCTTGCTGCTGTCATCAACATATAGAGGGATTCCTTTGTGGCCTTTTTTTTTTCTGAACAAGAAAACTATCCCAATATCCCAATGTTGGCCAAAAAAAAAAAGAAAAAAAATAACACCAAAAAAACCATTCAAAAGTCCTACAAGAAAAAAACAATAGTCGCACAAAGCGGCAAGAGCTCATCCGGAGTAAGCTTGCATAAATCTTGTCACTCATTACTCTGCAAATACGAAGAAGTTGAACTGATGCAGGCTACTAACTGATGCAGGTTACTATACTGGCCATAACAAAAGAAGAAAACAGAATAAGGTAGCTTTGTTAAGTGGTCTTCCCCAAAGCAGTGTTACAACTGCATTCAGATGTGAAGGTATCTAGGAACAAGGAAGGGTCCACAACTTAACCTTTGTAAAAGAACTAAACTGTTCCCTCTTAGGGGCCTAAAGAACAAGAATGAGCTGGAGTGTGTTCTAGGTACTCTCCCCATTTCTAATTGTGTCAGCATCCATATACTTCCACATTCTCTTCAAATTGTGAAATTGTTATTTCTACTGTCCATCAGCAATAAAGCTCAGAGAGCTACCAAGATCAGGTCTATAATCTATAAACGAGATTTAGTGGCCTAATAAATCCCTCTCCTGTGCTCTAAAAGGAATGTGGCCTAAAAGCAAGAAAAAGAAGCTGCTTTTTTTGAAAGTGAGTTGATGGACAGGAGAATAATCATTTACTAATGGCCACATTTTGCCAGTGATCAGAGGGGAGCGGGAAAAACAAACAAACAAAAACAAACAAACAAACAAACACCACCAAAAAAACCCCACAAAAATGCACTGTCCCTGTGAAAAATAACATCTCTTTGCTGTTAAATTTTCAAACCACACCATCAAAAGTGTACGGAAGAACATGGCTGTCAGGTGAATGGCTGCAGAACAGCAACAGACTGCTTTTATGTAGCAGCTACCGATTTTGTTCGGCTTTACTTAAATCTAGGTTTTATGTCAAGTTTTATACTAATCTCTATTATGCATTTCATTCCCATTTCAGTCAACTGCATGAACACTATAGTTTCCTCCAATAGAATGGCTGTAACAATACAATCCTAATTCAGAAAATATGATTATTAACATAAATGCCTAACGTAATTCCCACATTTCAAAATAAAACAGTAAATCAGCTGCATAGTCTGGGCCTACAGGCTACAGATGAGTGACGCCATTTAAAAGCGGAACAACAAAAGTTTGATAAATCCAATCTCTACAAGATCTAAAGCCCCAGACACAATAGACAGCTCTTTTTTAGTCTGGGTTCTGGAACTCTGCTTTAAACAAACTTAAAAAAAATAAATCAAAAGGAAGCTAGAGATATTATCTGCAGCCTGAAGTCTAGGACAAGCTTTCTAATTGTTTAGTGGTCCCCATTGTTAAGCAGTAAACAAACTACATGCCAAATTTGTTCCTGATTTTTTAACACAAGCAAAAACAGTCAGAGATATTTAGTGAAAGGTAATGCAAAACACATGTTTGATGAGAACCCCAAAGCAAAAATATGAAGATTCCCTTTCCCGAGAATAATATTTAGTTAATGCATGGAATTTTGCATTAACTAAATGAGGGGGGAGGTGGTTAAAGGTAAACCCCAAAATTACTTCTGGCTCATAACGGCAATTGTGGGAGTCGAAACAGGGACTGCTTCAAGTAGTGAGGTCATTTTGGTACAACAGAAGTTCAAGGACTTCTACTTACTGTTTAGAAAACGAAAATCAAGCCCCCACAACCAACACCCAGTCCTGGCTGTCAAACAGCATATTTGTGTTGAAAGAACATTATGATTTAACTGAACTCAACTTTCACCACAGAACGTCAATCATAAAGCATAATTTTGAGCACCTCCTCTGTTCTACCCTAATCAAACCTAGAATCCATTCTGCAAAGTAAGCAGTTATTTTCCCCACTGAAGATTCTCATAATCTGTATGGATATACCCCCAGTTTCAAAATTCTTTGTCACACGCTTCCAGATGCAAGTTGTTGACATGTTACACAAATCAATGCAGTCAAGCAGCCGCATCTGCCAGTTTGTGGATGCTGTAACTTTATGCTTGAGTGTAAAGATTATACATAACACTTACTTTTCATTCATATTATCAATTACTTTACTGTGCTTTTATAAATAAAGCGTTTAATGATACAGATGATAAACGGTTCATGTCCTTTTATGCTATTTTATCACTAAAACGGTAGTGTTTGAAATTAATATCATAGAACTATTACTATAGAACTAATCTTCTACTAAGAGATTGCTACCCCAGTTAATATTCCTCACTTATGACATTAAAAAAATTCTTTGATTTCTTACATTCAGATATATAGCACTAAGTTAAATAAGCATTGTGTTCTTCAAGAGGAAGCCAAACAATGGTAAAAGGTCTCTTAATAAAGAATAACAATATTCTAACTTTAAGGACTGGAGGAAGGGATGGAGATGAAAACCGAAATTTAAATTCTTCAGTTTAAAAATAGGTC
Source organism: Coracopsis vasa (assembly GCA_026283785.1). Classification (NCBI taxonomy): domain Eukaryota; kingdom Metazoa; phylum Chordata; class Aves; order Psittaciformes; family Psittacidae; genus Coracopsis; species Coracopsis vasa. The sequence continues at coordinate 40,126 of JANHGB010049381.1, forward strand.
ACAAGGATTTTATTTTTCCATACCTAAAGCTCCTCTTGAAGAATTTAGCTCATTGTTATGTACTACAATTACGGTTACTCCATCTTTCATCAGCTAAAGGACCAGGGTAGCTAAAGTTCAGTTTCTATACAACTCTCAAAATGAAAACCCCAAAAGCTAAAATTTCCTTAGAAACTCTGTATAAAAGCCAGAATTTTCATGCATGGTTTACATTGCACTCAGCAGGTGGTTTTCACAGGTGATAAATCCAGCTGCTATGAGCAGTCTTGCCGCTGTAGATCCAAATCAGGCATGCAATTAGACATATTTTTTGCAAACTGTTGCAAAATGCATTTCATGCCCGAATAAATTTGCAATTAACAGTTGTAGTTATTTATACAAAGTTAGGACATCAAATCAGGGAGACAGACGTGGAAAAAGTTGGGAGGGTATAAAACGGTAAAGAAAGAAAACAAAACAAATCCCAAAAAATCTCAAAGAAAGGTGAAAACCCCGTGTGATATCTAGTAGGAGATATCAACAATAAAACCCCCATGCTGTAAAAGCTTCAGTGTGCCTATTTTAGGGGGATATACGGTTAGAGCCAAAAGTATGACATTGCTTTGCATTGGAGTAGTACCTACTTCAAATGAATATAAGAACTTTTTTTTTTTTTGCCATTTGTACTGAAGTCAGTACTACATAACAAAATCTAGCCATAAGGAAAAATCTGCAAAATCAATACTTTTCCACAAATAAAGAAATAACTTAATCTCAAAACCTTGATTTGCATGCTGACTGTAAAAATCTATTTAACTTGTAATTCAGGATCTGATAGTAATACAAATGTGTTCACACATAAGTCAGACAGTGATTTTTTACTAAATCAACATGACCACTGTACTAAACCCTAATTCCTAGGTGAAACAAATTCAATCCATATGCACATCTAATTCTGAAAGCACTGAGTTTTCCTGATCAGATTTAAAACCTGCTGTACTAAAAAGTGATGGCCTCAAGCTGTGCCAGGGAGGTTTAGATTGGATATTAGGAAAAAAATATTCACAAAGAGGGTAATCAGGTACTGGAACAGGCTTCTCAGCAAAGTGGTGGAAGCACCATCCCTAGAAGTGTTCAAAACCCGTGCAGAGGAAGCCCTCGGTGATATGGTATAGTTGTGGTCTTGGCAGTCCTGGAGATGGTTGGACTTGATGATCTTAAAGGTCTTTTCTAACCTAGCTGATTCTATGATTCTTGCCTCCTTAGCAAAATCAATGTGGACAGAGAGATGGGAGAAGAAATATGTGTTGCTATCTCCATATTTTTAACTTTCTTCTTCCCTTGATGTCATCCAGTGCTACAATATCCATTGCTCTGAGCCGTTACACTGAGAGTGTCAGAAGCGCCACGGAGAGATGGAGAAGAAAGTATATGCAAGGTGTAGACCTACTGGAAATACAAGCTTGCAAACCTCCCTCGAAAGATGGCTGTAACTAAGACGCATCTATTTGGTGGTGTCAAGTACAGCAAGAATTGCACATGGCCCAGAGTGGCAGCTATCTTTCTGCTGGGATTTAAGATCTGGGTTCTGCTTTTTAGATACCACAGAGTCATGGAATAGTTAGGGTTGGAAGGGACCTTAAATATCTTGTAGTCTCAACCCCCCAGCCAACCCCCCATGCAGGGACACCTTTCACTAGACCAGGTTGCCCCACCCAGCATGGCCTTGAACATTGCTGGGGTGGGGCAGCCACAACTTCTCTGGCCAACTTGTACCAGTGCTTCACAGAACAAACGCAGTCCACCTCCAAAGCCTATTTTTCAATTTAATTGAACAAATTTTCTGTAGGATCTTCCCCTCCAGAAGTCTTTCAGAGAACAGAGAATAAGGCCATTGTCAGATGCTCCACATGCCTCCTCTGGTTAGGAAACAAATATAACCTCTCTTGCCCATACAGAATCCGTCAGCAGCAGATGCAGCATCTAAAACAGGCTGTTATATCAGCAGAACCTTTCTGTGCTAATGAGGATACATGAACAAAATAAGGAAACCGACAGAGCTCTTAGGTCACAAAATGAGTTTGCAAGATTGTCAGATGCCAAGCTTGTGTTTGTTTTTAAACTTGCAAATACATGATCTGAAGAAAAGAAAGCAGGAAGGAAACAAGAATAAGAAATGAACGTGATTAGTAGAGGATATCAACGTGGGAAACTTCAACAGGTAGAGATATTTAGTATATATATGCAGCCAGGTAAAACTGTACTTGCAACAAAGAGAACTTTGTAGATACAATTACAAAACAAAAAATATAATAATAAAACATGAAATAGGCTGTATAAAGAAGAAAATGAGAGGTTAAAAACCAGAGATCACATTTGCAGAGCAGCTCAAAAAAAAATTATTCTTACAAGCCGTTAGATATTATTTTCATTTCATAAATAGCTTTGTGACATTATTAACAATTTGCTTGTGTAAACAAAGGAAATGCATAAGTCCTCTAAAATCCCAAAGGGAAGGGGGGCAGCAGAACCCTAACCGTGTCTCTGTATAGTACATAAAATCACAGCAACTGGTTGTGCCACTGACACAGGTAATAGATCAACAAAAGTGGGTAGAGAAAGCTCCTTAAGACAGTGTCTCCACTGTTCACAGAGCGAATAAACCCTCATTTTCAGAATAATGTCATTCCTTGTTCACTCAAATAAACATGAATAAACTTTTATCTGTTAACTCCATATGGCTTTTACCTTATTTACCAATTTATACTTTTGTGGCATTTTATTTCTAGGGATATTCTATTACCATATCTTCTTTATGTTCAACTTAAAAATTCAAAATGCTGAAATCATTAACTAAAAAGTTTTATTGATACATCTTGTTTGCATCTAAGGCTTTTGAAATGAAATGAAACTTAAGTAACCTATTATTTATTTTCTGGGGTGGAAGAGGGAGATTAAAATCTTAATGTCAATAATGTCAATAGTGGACTTTCCATATGAGAATATCTTTAACATTACTATTTCGTTTACATGATAGATTATAAACACATGGTCTACTCTTGAAAAGTTCACTGTAGCTACGTGTATATTATTTTCCAAAAATACAGTTGGAAGATTATCAGTGGGGCTTCTAAGATGACTGCTCAATAGCCAGGAAAAAAATCTATGCAAGTTAGTTCAGCCTTTTCTGTATACTTATTATGCTGACAATGATATAAACGTTTTCTGATTATGTACCATCTTTCCATTGAACTCATTCAGCACACACTGGCTAATATTTGCTATGTAACATTTTTAAAATTGCATTTACTGTCATTCTTGAGTATGTTGCCTTAATCATGAGAGCAGCCTTTTTCTTCCTGCTTCAGAAATTATAGTTTTTAAGTGATGCAACAACTGATAAAAGTATTTTTTTTACTCAGGTAACAGCTTAATTTTCTAAATAAACATTATTAACTATGCTCATTTCACACAGTCCATGCTAGCTACAGAAAGGGTCCTAAGAAAAATACTATCCAGCCATATAACCAAAACTACGCGGCATGGCTGAACAAGACACTCCACAAGCAAGCTTTCACCTTTTACTTGGGTCAAGCTCTGCAGGTTTTATGAGATCCACTATTTGTTGAAAGGAGCATCCAGGTCAAGAATATCACAGGATCACAAGTTTCTGACAGAAATTACTTTAGACAGAATCAGAGGTGACACAAAATCAGACCTATTTTGCTATGTATTTCCACCTGTCACATCTCCTCGGTTCTTCACTCCCTCCCCAGTTACTCATCTTGATCTTCCATAGCTTCTCTCCCCTTGGCCCCTGTTTTCCAACCTGCTAGTACAAGGCTAGGAAAAAAGTCTTCAGAATTAGAATTTAGTGTGTGGTGTCCCTGAACATGGCAGGGGGGTTGGAACTAAATGATGTTAAGGTCCTTTCCAACCCTAACTATTCTATGATTCTATAAATTATACCTGAAGTCTCTCCTGAGGAGCAGGAATTGAGATATAGCCTGTAGAGTGGCAAAATTTAAGAAACCCTTTATACAACCAACAAGAGATGTATCTGAAAAAAAAAAATTCCATAATCAAAATCTATGAAACTACAAGGACATGAGGAAAAACAGACTTTGTTTTCTTTATTAACATTGGCAAAAGGAAGGAGACACCCAATGTTGGGGGAGGGGAGGGAGGAAAGCCAACCCAACAAAACTTGCAGCCTAAAGAGCTTAATTTTGGCAAAGTTATAACAACAGCTAGTTATAATGAAAGCCAGACCACTTTAATAGGTAGAAATGGCAGCCCCACCTATAATATAGCCCATAAAGGATTTTCTTTGAAGATTTAGTAGGCATTCTCATTGACTGAGCCTGCACACATTTAGAGCAGCTGAGAATTTGACATATACATATTAACAGAGCAAAATAAATCACAGCTTTTGCTGTAGCACCAATGAGTGTAAGAATAAAATCAGCTGCACTCACAAACAGATATTAACACTTAAGTTTTTCTCTTTCTTTAAAGTTCTGAGACGGATTTTAAAGTGGCCTTCATTCAGTGCTATATGCAATATAGATTTTCTTTTAAAACCATTATTGATTTATATTGTGTTAAATTATTTGCAGATGATCATGCAAAGGGAAAAACAATTTTAACCAATACTTGGGTAGGGTGAAATTAACTCAATTGTTAAGTCAACACCCCTTACCCTCCAACCAACCCAAAACAATATAGATAACTTTACCACTAAAAAAAGCGGTCATCATTTAGAAGGAATTACATCATGCATATCTATATATATACACCAGCAAACATATGCATACGTTCTGTGACATATAGCATAAATAGCTGTGTGCAGAAGAGCACTGTACTCTAAAATAATTCATCTTTCACCCACTAAAACATCCCAAAACTATCAAATCTTTCTTCAGATTAGCTAGAATTTCCCTCCCTGCCATATGGCCTCCTCTGTAGATACATTTTTATTTCAGCTTAAAATAAAAACATTGTGTTATTAAAATCAGATGTTTATGTACAGTACTAAATATTTTATGCATTTGAAAGTTATCTGAGCATTTTTATCTGACTACTATTTCCAGTGCAGCTAGTATTTTACATCCAATCCATCTAAACAATACACCCACTCAGAACACCCGCACATCAATGCAAGGAGGAAATTCAATTGCCAGACTAAAGCATTTCTGGAAAGCAGCAGAGTGAGCTTTGCAGGTCCGTGTTCTGTTCTGTACAATGTTCTTCCTTAGCTCAACAGGTGACAGAACACATCTGCTTTGCATAACAAATCCCTGTAAAAATCACTACAAAAACACCATTTGTAAGATCTTTACAATACCCGTTACTATCACTGAAGCCATGTAAGTCAGTAACCACTTAAACAGCACTTGGTGCTTTCTATAAAAACATACTTGTGGAATTACAGCCATGTTTTCCACAAGTAACTGTTCTTCTGCTAAACATGGATGGACTTTATTATCCAAGTGTTTACTGCGATATAAATGAGGAGAATTTAAAAAATGAAAGCCTGCATTCCAAACTGCTGAGAGAGCATACATAAAATATATTTGTGAAGCTGTTCTACTTCAGTTGTCTCATGTCAGTATCGTGAAAAGCGCAAACTAGATTTGCACACATGAACATTTAACTTTTACATCTGCAATATGTGATATATCTAATTGCAGTTCTAATGAAAGTTGGCAATTATCTGTTTTGTTGATCTTTTCCCCCCAGATACTACAGTTCAACAAATCAGACTTCTCCATTAGGCAATTTCTCTTTTGGAGAGCAGTGCATTCCTTTGATCAGAGGGAGGGAAATACACAGGGGATTCTCTTCTGTCAATTTAGTGGCCCAAAGGAATGTTTGTTCTAGATGACAGCACCTACTTAAATTTCCTTAAACTTCTGTATGTAAATTTCTATCATAAACAACTTGTTATTTTCAAAGAAGTTAAAAACAATCATTTTCATTTAGTTTTATCTACATTTTATTTATTTATTGACAATGTATCTAAATTTTTGGCACTGCAAGAAAAATAAATACTCTTAGTATTAAAATCCACATCTAATGTTTATTCATAATCACTGCCTGTCTTTAACCACTGTTTAAGTTACAAAATTAAACAGCTGTCATTTCTACTCTGTTTAGAGACTTGCATCACTAAACCTCATGAAATGCGAAGGGATCAACAGTTCACAGGCAAAGCGTCAGCTATATCTTTGCACTCCTTTTTTTACTTAAAGAACTATCACACTTATTTAGTTAAGAATAGCTGTTAAAAGGGGCTTTTCCTAGAAGAGCAAAGGTCTTGCACTTTGGAGATTTATTACAGGACAGCAAGGTAGGAGCAGCACGGTTATCTTTCCTCCTATCCCAGTAAGTACAGCCTAGCATAGCACAGATATATGTGATGAACAGCCACACAAGTGACTGCCCTGTCCTTCCCATTCAGCCCAATAAAGGTTTTATCCAACACCTTATGATAATCATCCTAACTTTACTACCAGTTCTGTTGCATGCAACATGTAGCCAGCACAATAGAGAGCACCTGCATGTTTGTATTACTGATCAAATTGTGTCTGCAGGGGCAAGATCTCCAGAACTACTAGATGGAGAGGTCATATTAAAACATAACATCTACTGCGTGGAGGCTTGAAGAGTCCCACTGCATATCCAATGTAGAAAAAAACCCCTTGTATAGCATTAACCTGTGTGTTAAAAGATGACGCAAAGAACAACCTAGCCTTGAACTAAGTACAGGGATGTGAAGATGAGATGAAACAACAACTTTAACTGCTGTTTGTGATTCTACATAAGAACATTTTCCTCTATAGCCTGAAAGTTTAATTGCAAATTACTTATCACAACACCACAGTTCAATTTTCACACAGACAAAGAACATTACAGCTCTCTAGTCATGTAAACATTCAGGTTCAATTCTCTTACCCCCGGGTTTAAACTTCTACATTTAAAATATGCTTCTTATTTTTATTTTATTGTACACCATTCAATTTCAAGAAAAAGAAAGCAGCTTGGTTAATGTTGGATTTTCCAAAATGTGCTTGTCATTTATTGCATACATAAACTTCATTATATATATATGTATGTATATAAACACAATACAAACTTAGAACTGTTACAACGAGTATAACATTAGGACTTGGACTCTTAAGCATATATTTTTTTCTCTGAAGTCATGGTAATTCATACGCCAGTCTATAAATTAATCAGAATAATTTACATACAACTCGTCACACATGCACAGTCAATTTCAAAGTGTCACATGCACCTATTTTAATTTTTATTAATTTTAAAGTGGATAAAGCAAAGATTTTCTTAAGAGAATTTATACTTAAAAGTAATTTATAAGAAAAACTTCAGTTTTTAACACATGTAGCTTTGAAACCCACCCTACATTCTCTCCTTTTCTTACATTTCTACACAGTGTATATATATAAGTTTAGAATTTCACACCAAGCAAAATTCATCTCAGCTGCACGCAAAAATCTGTCCTTATGTAAAAATCAGCCTAGAAAAGATCTGAAATTAAATGAGTACTCACTTGTTTAGTCTTCGTTTTTGTAATGGTGTCCGAAATGGGTTTCTTCCTTTCTTTAACAGCTGTTTTAGAAAACAGTTCTTCAAACTCATGATAATCTATGGAAGGTTCTTCAATTTTTTCCCACACAAGTGAAGCACTAGAATCTCTAAAGTTAAGCAAAAGACCTATGTAGGGCAATGTCAAACTAAATAAGGTCATAAATGGAGGATGAAGAAAATAAAATAACAGCAATTTAAAAGTTGTTGCTTAACTTCTACTAGCAGCATTTTGAGAAGATATATTGTTGATTCTCCCCCGTACTTCTTTCGTTGCTGCTTTATTTACACATAACAATGGTCAGGGTCATTTATATTCACCTACTTTACATACATAGGAATATAAATAAGCTGTATATAGGCTATGAAACATAGACATGTACACAAAGAAGTAGAAATAGACAGGTATCTGCAGTCCACCTGTGTGACAGTGGCAAGAACTTGAAAAAAAAGAGAAATTCAACATTAGAGAACAGCAGAATGGTTTTACAATCAGTACTCAGAGACATAAAGAAAAGATTAAGAAGGAAACTTTTTTTCATGATCAAGAATGATATTTTATAAGTAAAAAGCATCAACAACCAAAATCAAGCATATCAAAGTAAGGGTTATCAGAATAGCTTTATGCTGCCATGCAAATAAATTGCCATTTGAAGCTGTCTGTTGAGTGTACACGATGAAGGGGAAAAAAATAAAAATAAAATATTTCTAGGTCACTGGAGAAAGGAAAGAGGAGGACAAATCGCATTCAGCATACATTCATCTAGAGGGAAGAGGCTACAAAACTTGCAAGCTGCTCCAGAGAGAGACCAACAGTATCTTGGAATTTGAGGGGAAACACAAATATGACATTTTTAAAAACCATCTCATGAAATGCTTAATGGTACACATTCACCCCTGGGTCTCTGATCAATGCATGGTATGTAACCCCAAAGGATAGCTGAGAACACTGCCCTCAAAGAGCTTTCATGTACAGATAATATTACTCAGAACTGCAAAGAAAACTGGTATCCCACTCACATATCTAACTACAGATAAAATCCTATTTGCACTGAGGTTCTCTTAAAGACCTGCCCAGCAATAAATAAAGACCTGCTTGTAACATACAACACCACCAGGACAGCCATAAATTAAAAACATCGCTCCCTACACAACTCTGTGACTTACCTTTTACTGTGTAGCTGAATTCTTGTCCAATAAAGAGGCTTCATTGGCCGAGAAGGCTCTATCACATGTTTTCTGCTCCCTTTCTCCTGATTCATCCCCATTGCAAATAAACCAGATGGCAACAGAGGAGGAAGAAACCCACAGCCTTGTGGGACTGCTGGGTAGGTGCTGCCCTGGGCTGGTGCTGCAAGGGGTGGTGCTCCTCCAGGTAAAGGTGGTGGGGCTGGAGGTGGCATCCCCAACCCAGGCAAAGGAGGGGGTGGTGGAGGGACACCAGCACCAGGCAAAGGTGGTGGAGGAGGGACACCAGCACCAGGCAAAGGCGGTGGAGGAGGGACACCTGCACCAGGCAGAGGCGGTGGAGGAGGGACACC
>JANHGB010049382.1:0-29598 GCA_026283785.1 Coracopsis vasa
TCCCCTCCTCCCTGGCAGAGCATGAGGCTCAGAAAGTCCTTGGTCAGACTAAACATTTGAGCAGTAACTGAAAACATCAGTGTTATTAGTGCTGTTCCCAGGCCGAAGGCAAAAAAATCACAGCACTGCACCAGCTACTAAGAAAGAGAAAAAATGGCTGCTACTGCTGAACCCAGGACAGCAGTATCTTCATGTGTCTATGTATCCTCATGCAACATGTTTTGAGTCTTGCCTAGGTATAGATATATATAAATGAATATATGTATTCATTTGGTTTTATGTATACATTTATGTAATCTTTGTATTATATTATCTACGAGATTATATATAATTACCTACATGGACTGTTCATTTTCTTCTCTCAGGCAGATCAAAAGAGGATTGATTTAGGTACAAGTGGTCCAGTGGGAACAAGGAGATGAGGTGCACTAACTCTTCCAGGCAATATTGGAGTGAACAGAATTAACATGGGCAGTGAAACATGATCTTTCACTTGTTTCATTGATGCAACAGGTAATAAGTGATACACAGCTGTGGTTTTCTAACTTAGATCTCAATTGCTACAAAGGTATGGATTATACAAAGAAGATAAACCAGGTGACCCTAGTTTCCTTTTTATTCTAGCAAAAAGTACAAGAAAAGCTCAATCCACTAAATAAGTGACAATTTAAACAAATAAATACACAAGTTAATTACACTTTGGAATTCACTGCCTCAACTAGAGGTAGAAATAAGTTCATACAAAACAAACATAAGAACTTTCACTATCTCTTCAGTCTCATTTGCTTATGAGACAGGTATTTTACATGGAATGTCTCCATTTGAGACACTGTCTTGAGCAAAGAGCAGGATCTGGATGTTTAGCTGAAGGAAACAGAAACCCAATAGTTAATATTTATTCCTATTCAAAGTGACTTGGTTGGCTCATGCCCTGAAGAGCAACAGTTTGTACTAGATAAAGATAATTGGTTTTAACAGGTCATTCTTCTTAAAATTTTCTTGCCAGACAAAACCATCTGATATACCCAAGTCTGACAGCAGACCATAAAAAAACATGTTTTTTTAAATAAATTCAGTTTTATGCTTTGAAAATGTAGATTATGGGATACAAGGAAAGTATTTTTTTTTTCTCTTAAAGAAAAATGTGTAATAGACAGTAACTTCTCATAGCTTTTCACAGACAGAAATTGGCCCAACCATCAGAAATGTCAGTCACAGACAGGTTGAATGTTTCGCTGTACTTTCATTTCATTGGTTACTGCATTCAACTTTTATGTTCAGATGCCATTATGAAACAGCTGTATCTTTTGAGAAATTACTAATGTTGGATGTATTTTGAGCTCTGTTTGTTAACAAAAAATACAGGAGATTGAGAATGACAGCTGGGTAGGAGACTGTTACAGCCAAAATAACTTCCTTGCGAATTCCTCTGGACTTTCGATCTGTAGGAAAGCCCCTCTCAAAAGCAGAAGCAATTTCAAATATATTAACAGCAACAGAGATTCAAAATGAGAAGTACTGAGACTTTAATCTGCGAATTCAAAGCACAAGAATGTCTAGGAAATTCTGGCCCTGGATAGTAAAAATGAAGAGAAACACTGAAATAATTACAAGAATATTTAATTTGTAATACAAATATGTTTATGGATATGTAAAAATGTATAGGAAATAGAGTTTTGTAAAGAGCTCTTAGACCTAAGAAACAGGAATATTTATTTTTTTTTAAGAATTATAGGGACACCCACCTGCCAAATCCCACAGCTTTTTCTCTAAGAAGCTTGAGAGTTTGCCAGAGCAGCAAAATATGATTTTTATTTTTAGTTCTGAATATGCATTAGAAAAAAACCCCCGTAGTCATAATTAACAGTAGCAAGATCCCATAGAACTTACAGATGTGTGGCATTCTGGTTTTGACTTCCATCACTGCTACTTTTCCTCTCAAAATGCAAACGTTACTCTTACATCAATACAGAATATCTTTTGTGCTTTGATGCTCCAGACATGGAACTGTAATAATAGTTATCTTCTTCCCATCCTATCCAATCCTCCATTTTCCTCTTCTCTTCCCCCAAGAAAGAAAAAGGAGGCAGAAATCTTGATTTGGGGCATTCCAGTAAGAATGTTCATATCATATTGCCAGACATCTTGCCACTAGAATTAGATATCAACCCCGTCAGCAAACTGTAGGATTTTCTCTTAATTTTATTTTTCGGCATAGGCTCCATGATTGGTATTTATCCATGCTTCACATTTCTGTTTCTGTTTGAACTAGCACTAACCCTTACTTGCACCATTTGCTGGTGCAGATATGCATGTATGTGTATCTCTGCGATTCCTTTTCCAAAGCCTTATCAGCTCTGGGAAAAGTACGGGTCTTTTACCGTTAGTGTATTCTAATAATCTCTATCCAGGTGCTTTAACATGCTTGATAGTCTTTTTTTTTTAGTAGAAACAGAAACATACCATCTGGTAGGGCTGTGGAGAAGGTTATCCAGGACTCTTCAGCAGTTTGACATCTGAAGACATTATTTTCTTTTAGTCATCTGCAGGGTATGGATTTTCACAGCAGTCACAATCTCATCACTCACAATTAGAAAGCTGTGGTTAGCCATTGTCATTTCAACTGTAATAATGTATAGCTTTAGAATTATAATGTAGAATACAATTGAAAGTTTATTTAAGCTACCATCAAATAGCTTTTAAAATGGAAAATATGCTGAAAGTATTTTTCAGTCTGAACAAAAACAAGAATTCTGATACAGTGGCCAAGAGCTTAAACTGATGACACAATTGATACATATGAATGATACAATTGATGCATATGAATGATTCAAAGCTGCCTTACAAGTAAATCTAAAGGAATTAGACCTAAAAAGTCAGTTATTGTACTGAAGAGTATTCCAGGTTTTGTTATAGTGACCCAAACCAAATTCTCATTAGTTTTTATCAAAGAAAAAGCAGAATTGCTTCTGATATGCTCTTGAACTTTCCATTAAGTTTAAAATACTTGCACAGTATGCAACATCTGCAGTCTTTTTTTTTTTTTTTTTTAAAAAAAAAGAACAGACGGCACATGTAAGATGAAATATTCATTGATTTTTTCTTTGAACATTTTTAGTAATGCAAGTCACTCTTGTGGAAAAAATGAAAATAACACATTATCCACAGCCTCTGAATGAGCAGAGTATAATGAATGATTAAATGTGAAGGCTCACTACTATGGAGGAAAATTCAGCAAACCGATTGTTAAAAATGATCCTCTTATTTTTGCAGATTTCTAATTAATAAATGAAAGCTGTAAGTCAAATGTTTCTCCAGCATAAAAAGCCCTTTGCAGTTTGGTAGATGGGAGAAAAACAGAAGTCATGATTTCAAATTTATTTGAAGTCTGAACACCTCCAGGCAATGTGATAATAGGAGTTGTACCCCCATCTATCTTGAAGCTGATCTAACTATCTGATGACAACCTGAGCAACATGAAAGCCTCTTTTATGGAAGGTCTCTAAAATCCAAACAGACTCAGTGATGAGTGTAGCAGGGAGACACACAAGAAACACTTGAGTATTCCTGCAGTTTCAAAAGAAGACAAGGCTTATAGTGCTGCTTAAGAAAACTGCCCAGTGAGATCATTGTAAGGCTAGGGAGGTTAGACAAAGCACTTTATGCGCCTCATAGCTGAGGACACCTAGAACACAGAGGTCCAGGTGTCAAACCCCTCCCCTCTGTTGTAAACTGCTACAATTAGCTGCTTTATTCTGAATCATTTTTTTTAATTAAAAATGACTACATAGTGTCTTCCAATGCTACTGTGTAGTTTCCCTGCATTAATTCAATTGCAGAAAGAGATATAATACATGATAAAATTTCCACTGTCATTCAAATATATCCTGTTTACTATTATACCAAAGGTGACCAAGGATTTTAATAACAACAGCTCTATTACTTTTTGTTTTCTCTGAATTTCAGTTATTATGGCTGGATATCTTCTCCTCAGTGACACCTTTTTTGTGTGTTTAGACTATGATAAGACATTTTAGATTGTTTTCTGAAGATAATGTTTGGCATTTTTTACATTGCAGTATCTAGTTTGACTCTTCAGACCTCATTTATGATCAGCAAACACTGTCTTTACAGTCCCACAAATATTTTATACTTGAAAGTACACAGATTTTTTTCTGTTTGGCCATCTGTGTACAACTGCTTACTTGAATCAGTGTAGCTGAGGTCATCTTCCATTTTGTGTCTAAGGCTGTCAAATTTATTTTCAGCCTTGTCAAGTTCAGCCTTTGCTTTTTCTTTTTGTGCTAAGGGGGCTTTTAGTGTAAGTGTGTTTCTGTTGGCATTTCTTTTTCTTTCCCCCTTTTGACATATTGCTTTTTGTGCCATTTATTGCTCTGCGACCATTCTTGGTCTTATTTTAAACCACAGACTGTTCTCTTTCTCTTGTTCATTGTGCCTCTTGCAACCTCTAATACAACCTTAAACCCCCTTCCACCAAAGCAGATAGTGATGATATTTGGTTTGTTGCTTTTGGTTCATATGAACTGAACTCAGAAATCTGATCGGAGTATCTTGAAAGGAAAATTACGTAGTTCTGGCTCAGGAGGTGGGAGAAGTTCAGTAACATCTCTGAATGCTTGTTTAATCTCTTTAGTTGATTATTCTTATATTTTGAACAAAAAAAAGAATCACTAAGAAAAATAATAAAAAATCTTGAACTTGTAAGCATTATAGCTAGTATACTGAAAACTGTCTAAGGAAAAAATATAGCCAAACCAACATATTGTGCATCACATTGTATACACGCATAATTTGTCCAGTTTACAGTTAAAAGGCTCTTATCATATTTGTGCTGTTCACCTGCAGACAGACTCATCTAAGCTTATCTATAGCACACCAGAGGTGGCTTACTGCAGTTTTTTTCTATACTGTGGGCCAAAAAAAAGATTGGATCCCATGTGACTGCAATGACTAGCACCCAGACTGTGTGCAGCCTTAGGGACGCAAGGTGGTTGCAGCTGATCAAGCCATGTGACAAGTAACCGATCAGAGAGTTACTTCTTGCTTTGGGGAATTTTTAAGATACATTTTCCAGGACACTATTTCACCCCAAAAGGTTCAAATGGTGCATTCAACACAAAAGTACTTAACATTTGCTGGAACTTATTGCACCCTTGTGATAGATTCCAATAACCGCTTTGTCCTTGTTGACACGGAGTCAGTTGTGCATATTGCTGCATATTTTTCACTTTGTTTTCATAAAATAGTATTCTGAAACTCCATGACTGACCTTGAAAATATAGTTTTACATGTAAGTATTTTTTTTCCTCCTCCAGAGAGCTTTTGTCTCTACCTCAACAGACCATTCAAGAGTGGAAAATGTGAAAGTGTTTCAGCTACTCCCTCTCTCGTTTGTATCATCAGCAAGGTCATGTACCTCTTACTGCTAATGCTGTTCCTATGCAAGACCATGAAATGGAATGGGGATGCCCAGGCAGCAGTGAGTTTTTGGGGTTTGAAGGCACTGTCTGAGTCCGGACCATACCAAGGTCTCTGCCCATGTTTCATCCCCTCAACCCCCCAGGAAACATCACCTCCCACCTCTGCTCCCCAGGTCTGCTGCTGTTCCATTGTGGGAATAATGTGATTTCCTACAACTCTGGAAAACTGCCAAAATGTGGGGAATGGAAAGGCGAGATATACTGAGAGGCGTGCAGGGCAAAAGGGATGCACTATTCCCAAAGGAAAGCAAAAACTGCAATGCCTTGATCGAGTGAACTGACTGCAAATCCCTACAAAGCAGGAGAGTGAAGGAGGGCAGGATAGGGATAGCTTCAAAATGAGTCTGTACTTTGCTTCTAGTGCCATTTGGATGCCCTCTCCTAGTGGCGGGCTGCCCCATGAGGCAGACAAACTGCTGTGCCAGCATGGCAGGTGGTTCTGTTCTTTGGATGGGCTCAGGGCAACCCAAGGCAGTGTCAGATGCCATCGTGAGCTACAAAATAAAAACATTCAGGCGTTTTGCTCAGTTGTGTCTCTCTTGCAGGAGGTTAGGATGTTGGGGCAGGGCAGGGAAGGGAAGGATGTGTGTGCAACCCAAAGCACTCTTGTGAGGATCAGCTTTGTGCTCTGTCACCAAGGCAGGCTGGTGGAGTGGTGCTCTCAGAGACACAAGCCTCATCCCTAATTCCTTCTTTGCTCAGGAGAACTGATATCTACTGTCTGACTTTCCTGAAATGGTATTTTGAATGTTTTTGTTCAAAGAGCTGGAGAGAGGAAAGAAGCCTGTGAAATATACCGCTGTGGTTCACTCAGACTGGGGAAGATGTGGGAACCCTGAGGGGTATATAACAGACACCTGTGCCTGTGGCAGGAGTTGCTTTGGTGTTTTGCATTAGTCTAGAGTTTGCATGTAACTGATGAGTTGTTCAAGCAGCAAAGCCTGAAGTTTAGGATTGCCTTCTCCCAACTGAGCACCCTAAAAACTAGAATGCTGGGTCAGATTGAAGTTTTATTTTCCAAATAACCTTTTTGGCTTCTTTTTGGTGTGGTACAAGGGCCTTAATGGGAGAGGAAAACCTCCTTTACTCAAATAATCTGTAGGGCTTTGTTAATTTTCTTAAGAGGAGGCTGCTCACTGGTTTCAGGGGAATCAAGATTCTCACCCAAGGTCAGGTGACCATTTGTGCTCACTTTAGTCTTTTCACCTCCCTGGGCTGCAGGATCTCCCTGTCGCTGTTCCTGGGTGCCATGGATGCCCCAAGCTGGCTGTCCAGTCATTATGTGATAGGGATTTGTTTTTCTGACTCGTTTTTGAATGAATTGGAGGCTGCTACAGTTTGTTGTGAGTTGTGCAGTTCTCCTGCTGCCTTGATTGTATCCTGAGAGACAGTCTCAGTCCCAGAGGACTTGTGCTTTAGGGAAGTTTGGCTTTTTAAATTTAGCCATGTTTATTTTTGTAACTAGTATTGCTGAGACACCGTTCCTTAGCCCTGCGGGTAAGTGGCACTCTTTTCCCATCTCTGCTTCCAAACAGGACAGCCAAGTCCAAATTGCCTGTTGGGAACAACCACCAAATGTGCTCTCTCTTGAACTGTGTCCAAGCATTGTCTATGAGCATTGTCATGGGCCAAAATTATGCCAGAGGCTATGCTAATGATTAAATAATATGGATAATTTCAACATAGTTCATCATATGACTTAATTGAATTTGTAACAATTATAGTCATATATGTGCTCATTTGCTGATCAATATGATACATTTTCATCATAAGATAAAGCATTTTGGGTCTCACTACCTGTAGTTAAGCTGCTGTAGATAGAATCAATATTCTATCAATATCTTTTTAGAAGACAAGTTTGCAAGAGCCAGAAGGCCATGGAGTAGCACATCAACAAAACAAAATGGAAATGATAGAAATTTGTTTCAGAAGTGCACTGGTGACTGTCAACCTGCACAAAGCTTTTAAAACTCTGTCCTCTTGGCAATTTTGTATTTTAACTGAAGAATGAATGCAGACACTGCTAATTCATTCTGCAATCATAGCCTGCTTGGTGAACTGAAATGGAATCCAGAGGCAAGAAATTGGACCCAAACATGTCCTTGTTTTTGACGTGGGCTCTATGATGCCATGTCTGAAGCACAGCTTAAAGGTTGCCACCTGGCTAATTTAAAGCAACACTGAATTTATTTAAATTAGTAAGCGTACTTTCTAAGATATTCTTCCTGTGAATGTCACATCAGTTGTTTATGTTGATCATAATAATAATTGCTATACCATTATAAACAGCTTCCTTTTCATCTGCTGAAATATACATCCACAAATTGATCTAGAAGGTAAAATTACACAGCCCAGTGCTCGCTTGTTCCTGTGGAGACATTGATTTTTCATACATTCACTGGAAAGCACCCAGGCCACCTGTGGCATGTAAACTACCTAATGAATGTAGTGCTGATGAATGAAACACTATTCACTCACTTAGGTTTCTGCCAGACACAGAGCCTCAGATCTCTAAAATTGGAAGTAATTTGTGTCAGACAGAGCTGACAACAGCCCTTTTCTGTTGATCTACTATTTTTGTTATCCTTTAGACATCTGCATATTTCTCAGGTGTGTGAAAACTTATCTCAAAAATAAGAGGGCATAGATCATCTATGACAGTATGTGCAGCTGTCTCAAAGCGTGTTGCTGGTGCAGATGGATTGAATACCAGTTTATGAAAGGTGATTTATTTTATACCTTTGCCAAAAAGAATATTTCAGAGCCTAATCAAATTTTGTGTAGGCAATCCTGAAATTTACAGATACAGGTGAGATGAGTTTTCGTACATCTTTCAGTATAATTAAGAATTGAATGCATAGATCATCATTCAGAGATATCCTGGGGATTTATAGTTCTCCCTGGAATTTGCTGGTTTTCCAAATAGCCATATACTCTCATAATACTGTTCTGGGAGTGTACTCTTTATTATCAGTATGTAATGAAATGCTTAAACAACCGAAATCTGCAGTGAAAAATGGGAGTAATTTCTTGGGGACACTTGTGGCCAAGTCAGATACCTTTCCTCTTTTAAAAAATATGACCATATTTTTTCTGTAGCAAACACACTTTCATTGAGAGAATTGGAGGTTTTCCCCTCCTGCAAATGAATAAATATCTGGATTAGAATATTTATAGGTTTGATTTTTCCATACTGTTGTCATATTCTTCCTCCCCTTCCATTTCATTCTGCAGTTGTGAAAGATCTGCCAGTAGTTCCACAGTCATTACCTTAAAACTTTGTCTAGTGACAGTCTGCTGAATGGGTGAGCCTCCACAAACTTCTTGTGTGTTTGCCTTGAGATGAAAAGTGCTTTCACCCTGTTCTCTCAGCCCTGATTTTTCTGCATTTGCAGAATCTCGCCACAGAGTCTGGCGGTCATTTTGCAGTTGTACAAAGTTGGCAACTGACTTTTCTTTCTAAACCAGGGCAAAGGTAATCATTATTTCACAGGAGATAAGAATGCATGTACAGATCCACATGTTCACAGTGTTATATCACTCCCATATTTCTTCTTGTAAAAAGCTCAGAATTTTGCTGTTTGAGCTGTGTATTTCCAAGAATGCAAGCCAAAATTGTACAAGAGCTGATTGTTGCTGTAGATTATATGTTTTTATATCTGGAAACGTGTTTAGTGGATGGTGTTTAAACCTTTTGTGTGAGCCTTTCCATATCCAGAACACAACCCTACTTCTCAATTAACTCTCAGCTATATGAGCTGGTGACAAGCACTATTAAATTAGAACATCCTGCAGGCAAAGGATCAACATGCTGATGAAAACAAGCCAGAATGGTTTATTCCTAGAAAGGAAAAAATGCTAAATTAAACATGTTCCATTTCTGAAAGGTCAAAGTATTTCCCATGTTGCATCATGGTGAAACCAGTCCATTGGTGTATACTGGATGTAAATTTGTAAATTGAAATTAACATCTTTCTCATGGTCAGAAGAATTAGGTGAAGGAAAAATAATTTAAGCATATTCCAAGGCTGATTTCTCAGTCTGTTTAATCTTTTATAAAATTCAGGACATTTTAAAATTTATTTCAAGTGCATTCTCCCAGTATTTATTAGAGAAAAAAAAATACATGGGAAAGGTACTATTTTCTGTATCTGCAGTATCAAGACACATCTGTATCTGCTTCATATTTTCACTGTTTCGTTTTTGCTTGTTTGTTTTTTAATTAGAAGTTGTAACAGCACTTCCAGGCTAATATCCAAAACTAACACTTGCATTATAACCTGTGTTGTCTCTTTACATTAGAGTTTTTTAATCTGGGTACAGAATGAAGAATGGTGGAGGACAATTATTAGACTAATTAACTCTGTTTACTTGTATAGAGTTTGCGTGGCAAGGTTTTGGTGTCGGGGGGGTTACAGGGGTTTCTTCTGTGAGCAGCTGCTAAAAGTTTCCCAATGGCCAAGGCTAAGCCCATCAGTGACTGTGGTAGTGCATCTCGCATAACAGATGTAAGGAAAAAAGTTGTGCAACAGCAATTGCAGCCAGAGAGAGGAGTGAGAGCATGTGAGCAACAACCCTGAAGACACCAAGGTTGGTGAAGAATGAGGGAAAGGAGGTGCTCCAGATGCTGAAGCAGAGATTCCCCTGCAGCCCATGGAAGTCCATGGTGGAGTAGGTGGGTGCCTGAAAGGAGGCTGATGAAGACATTCATGAGAGTATCATGAGTATCTTTGTTGTTGGATCAAATTTAATTTAGTGGTAGGATGTTGCTTCTGTTTTTCAGACTTTCACTCATCTCTGCTTTTGTTTTCTGAAGGTTGGATCACTGGCTCTGTGCAGTAAATTAAAATTCCAGTGGTCCATTTGTAAAGTAAATTAGGTCAGTTAGAATAGTGAAACTACTGGTCTACATAACGTTCTACGTCTTCACTTTCAACTGAATGATACAGATGAT
This sequence comes from Coracopsis vasa, assembly GCA_026283785.1. Classification (NCBI taxonomy): domain Eukaryota; kingdom Metazoa; phylum Chordata; class Aves; order Psittaciformes; family Psittacidae; genus Coracopsis; species Coracopsis vasa. Next base: position 10,456 of record JANHGB010049382.1, read on the forward strand.
TTTTCGCCCTAGATGGTAATCTCATGTCTGGGATGTGGTAACATAATCTAGGGTGATAGAATGTAAACTGGAGTTTAGCTGCAAGAAATGCATTTTTTTACTATCAGAAAGTTGAAATTCCATTTTGCATCATGACCAGACTTCACCATTTTGTTTGAAATTTATTCTAGCACTTTAATCACTTTAGCCACTTTAATGCCTGAAAGATCATAGAATCATAGAATAGTTTGGGTTGGAAGGGAAGGTCATCTAGTCCAATAAAACTGCAATGAGCAGGGACATCTTCAATTAGATGAGGTTGCTCAGAACCACATCCAGCCTGGCCTTTAATGAAAGAGTGAAAATAACAGCTCTCACCAGTTGCTTTTCGTCTCTCCAGAATACAGATTACAAGGATTAACAATCCTTCAAGGGGCATCATAAATATATTAATTATATTTTATATGTAGTCTCATAAATTGCTACCAGCTCATCTCTGTCACATTTTAACTTCCATGAATGCTTTACTCTGTGAATTACTAGGTTTTCTAGTACTGAAAGTAGTGCTTACTGAAAAGTGAAATTAGTCCAAAATGGCACTGAAAATTTGTAATGATAGATTTGAAGAATTAAGTAAGGGATTACCAAAACACCTGGACGTAAAATATCTATAATTTGAAAAGGTGAAAAATGGTAAAAATCTAGAGGTTTTTTTAGGTAATAGTTTACATTCCGATGCTGTGCTCTGAGTGTTGATGTTATTAACGTGTTATACACACGGTACTATTACCTGTTGCCTTAGTAACTATATATATTACACTGGTAACATAGCAACATAAGTGAACATGCATGACTTTGAAGAATATAAAACAAATATATAAATTAGTAGAGAGAGTCAGGTCTGAAGAAAAAACATTTTTTGTGCACCAACAAGAACTGAATTTTGGGGTTCCAGGAAAAACAGAACATTTTTTTTTCTCCATGTAAATGGCCCCTAAATTGATTTCATAGTTGGAATGACAAATTTTTAATACAATTACTTTCCTTGTTCATCACCTGCCTCTCTCACTTGTAGGATGAAAGTGCATCACTAAAAGAGAAAATTTCCTGGTTGCTTTCTAAAGAAACTACGGAAAAGTCATTGGAACAAAATAGCCAAGCTATATTTTGAGCAGTTTTAGCTATGGTTTTTGGCTTCCTAAGACTCAAACCACAGCTTCAGGATGGTAGAAGAGAACCACGTGAGAGTGAATAGTCCATGGAATGCTGTCTTTACAAAGCCTTAGATAACTGAAGTCAGTTTTAGGTATTGGTGACAATATAGCAAGGCAAAATAAATTGTTACCTACAGAATATGAACTTGTATTTCTATAGTACTGTGCACTTGAGATTCATGGTGTGATTTACAGACAGTTCATGACTTAGGTTAGGCATGGACAGACCTCTGTGAGCTGTTACTCTAAAGACTTGTGACTAGAGTCAGAAAATCATCTCTATTTAGGACCATACAAATTACATTTTGCAAGTTCAATATTACTCAAGCTTATGCTTAAAGTGAAATGCATTCTTAAATACTGATCAGAATAAAGTTGAACTTAAGAACATGCGGATGTCACTTCATGAGCCAGGGCCTAAGACAAAAGATTTTAAGTGTGAGTCCTGTGTTCTTCTATACAACTGTTCTCATTGGTGCCATTAATGTTTTGTGCCACAAGCTCACGTCATGTCCATGTGAGGGTGTCTAAGTGAGGAAGATTAGAAGACTTGAAATAGCATTCAAAAGCCTAAGAAATGGTAAACCACCTGCGCTACCCACGGCTTATGCAAATTTTTATTGCTCAGTATTTTAGTGATTTAATTTCTATACACGTAAACCACACTGGCTTTCCTTTGTTCTTCATGAGATCACCGTTACAGAGCTCTTCTTTATTAAACTCAAGCAAATCTCCATCTGTGCAAAATTACACATTCAAGTAGGCATGAATTTCAAATGAAATTACTTACTTTTACTGCAGTCGCCTTTTGACACAATGTTTTCATTTAATTCTCTTCAATCTCTATTTTAATTCTTGAAGCTGAATGGGGTTATAAGTGTGGTAGACACAATATATGAAACTTGTTATTTGGAAAACTGTGAAAATACCTACATACTAGGTACTAGTACTAATTCTACTTTACTAGAAGCGTGTGTATGACTACAAATCCCTGGCCACAACCAGAATCTCCTTGTCATGATGTGTACTCGGCTGAAATGACTTTTCATTCAAAATTTATTTCATTATTAATATTCTCAATTCTTTATTTATATTTTTTAAAAGTCTTTGTTTCATACATATAAACATATTGGCTCTGAAATATCATAGAAACTTCTTGGCTTCTTCCCCTGTATTAGGTTTGTGGTTGCTCTGGACTCCTGTGACTGTGGCCATAGTAACCAGAGGAATAAAAGACAGTTTGTGGTACACAGACACATTCTCACTGTATGTAACATTTTTACAAGTTAATGCTGATAATCAAACTTTGGAGTCTTTGCTCAGCTCTTTCATTGCAGCTCAGCTGAGTGGGGAACTATTTACCCTAGTGGGGGCACACTCTGGAGCCAGGAACATGCCAATGCCATAGAGAAATCAAGGAGAGCTGCTTTTACATCCACTATTGAGAAAAGGGAGAAATTAGTTTTTGATCTTTGCAGAAACCTGCAGAAGCTTGTGCTGCTCAGCCACATTTCCTTAAAACATGGCAGAAAGGTAAGAAAGGGGTGTTTTGATCATAATGAATCTTAGCCCAAATTGTTTGGAAGGCCTTATTGCCTATCCTGGCTTGTAAAACCTAATGATGAGTTATCCTCTGGGACCAGACTCGAGTTAGTTACGGTTATGTGTGTGGACTTCACAAGATGAGGAGAAGCCACCTGGCTCTTAGCGATATGTTAATATTGAAACTGCTACTTAGAAATCTTTTTCCAACACCAAAGAGCATTAGTCATGGGGTTAAGTACTGAATACTCCGTTTTTAGAAAAGTAAGCAAGTGATCCGATAAGTTGTATAACACGAGGGGCATCATTCGTTACAATGTTACTCTCATATCTTCCAGTATGATATGGTGATTGACAAGGAACAGAGATAACAAAGTTAGAGCAATGGAGACTGTTTGTTTAACTTCCCTCAGTATCCTTCAAGCCATGTATTCTGTCACTTTTCAAAATGAGCATGATTCCTGCCTATACGTGTTTCAGATTCACAAAATGGTGCACGCATGGGGAGTAAAAGCAAAAACTTTCTAGTCTGTAGGTTGTAAAGGTATAGGATAGTGCAAACAGCTGGAGCTTATCTTAAAAAATCTAAAAATCTTACCTTCTCTTATGTGTTTGTCCTGCTAGGAGCATCCTACTGCTTTATGACATCCTCAGTGTCTCCTCTAAGCAATCACCTGGTTTTAAAAAAGGCAAGATTTGTACAGGTTTCTCAACATGTCTTACCTTAGCTGAGCACTACAGCCTAGTTACAAGAGAGGAGTCTTCCTAGTAGCCCTATAGTCTGGAGGAAAATGAATTTCAACCCAGTTAGTGTTAGCTGAGCAGCCCCAGGTCAAGCAGAATTTAGCTGCTTTTTGGCAGCTATGTGTCTGTCCCCTAGATGAATCTAGAATTGGGTTATGGCTGACCTCAGGGACTTCCAGCACAACCCTTAAGCAAATCTATTTTATTTTAGCTGCATGAGGAGAGAATAGTCATAATTAAATCACATAGGTCCAGCCTGTCAATTTTGCTGTACCATCCATATGAAGAGATGTTAAGAAAACTAACCTGTGTACAATATGTTGATTGGGATTTTTTTCACAAATAAGATGAAACTGCAAAGACTTTTCAGTGGAGTTTCAGAATTAAAGATTGTGTTACTGCAGGTTTCTGCTTATTTGAGTATTCTCTATTCAGAGACAAGGCTTTAATAGCTGTACATAGCTGAGCTCTACAGACTGTCATAGAGGTATTCAACTAAAGGAAGGAAACAAGGTGGGAAATTTTCACAAGATGATAACTAGCACCCCTGAGCAGCAGTTACAGCATCAGTGAAAGATGAACAATGGTGTCATAGATGGTAAGTTCGTTAAATGATGTATGGTTATAGAGGACTTGAAAAAGGTGGGTTCAGTTCATTCTTTCTATGTGACCTTGGGCAAGGTATTCATGCTGTCATGTAGTAGACAAAGTCAGATTTACTTGTCTATTGATTTCCATTTAATAAGCAGGGAGCTGCTTTCCAAACAAGTTTTCTAATTAGTGCAGGTAAAGCTTTACATGGAGTGAATGCAGGTTAAGCTTTATGTGGAGTGAATTCCTTCTTTCAGTCAGTCTGGCTGTTTGTAGGCTTATATGTTGATATGCGTAGTGCTTCATCCTGCAGTCCCAATGCTCTGAATGTCTTGCCCTTGTCTTTTCTGATCTCTTTTGAGAGAGATCAGCCACATATGAATTGTACCTGTATTTTCTTTCAGTAAAACAGAGTGATTGGTATCCTATTCTTCCTTTTGGTTATATGATCTTCCTGGGGTTATATTTATCCATTTTCTTAACAGTTTGCTTCTTTCTCATTGCTTTCCAGATGAAGTTTGAAAGATGCCTTGTGGGCTCCCCCAGCCCTGTTACATCAGGGAGCTGTTTGTTGCACTGTGGTTGACTCTCAGGCCTTTACCACACTGGGTATTCCTAGAGCTTAGGCTAAAATAGGTCAGGCAGCAGCCACTGACCTTGCGCAGCTGTTAAACCAAGCCGCAACCAGCTCAGGCTGAGGCACAGACAAGTGTCAGGTCCTGGCACAGACAGGTCAGCGCAAAGCCTGTTGCTTTTTCCTGTTAATGACAAAAATAATGTTTACTGGTCTACATGGTCTTAATGGAGAGCTGGGACTCTTCCTAAGGTGTCAGCTGTGATCAGAGATGGGAAAATGTTCTTTTCTGTTGTAGGCTACTCATAGCCTTCCTGCTATTCTTCCTTCTACATGTTACAGTGGTGAGTAGCAAAGACACAAAAACTAACTGATCATGTCTTGAGTTATTTGCTATAAGTTAAAAGGTAAATGTGAAGATTGACATTATTTAAAATTACATTTAGCTGAACTTTGCTAACAATTCATAAGAGCGTATCTACCAAAGTTTGCACAATTCATTTACTAGATAATTGAATCATTTCTGATATACTGAACATAAACCATCAAGTACTATTTCAGCAGAAACCAGACTTTTCTTGCCAAATAATGTTCTAGCAAAGAACATATGAGAATTTAAGATGTCATGGGTCCAGTGGACATCGCTACAATAATGTATGTCTACCTCCAGAACTAATTAGATGACCCTGAATTAGTAATATTACTAGGGGTTGGGTTATATTATTGTATTTCTTAGTGCATGCTTTCTATAAATTCGTTTGCATTTGTAGGGGCTCTTGAGGATATCAAAGCTTTTCTAGCAAAAAAAAAGCAAAATTAATCTAAAATTTCACTGCAGGATGACTTGCTCTGTTTTTTTTTGGCTAGACACTCAGTTGCCATAAGGGAGCTGTCCTTATCATTACTAAATTAACTCTTTTTTCAGGCTATATTACATCTCCAATTTTCATTTATTTATGAAGAGAAGTCAAGGGAAGTCTGTTTAATGTTAGTGTTGTAAGGCAGAGCTCTCAGCTTGTTCCCAGGCAATGCACTGAGTCAGCTGTGATGGCTGAAGCTGAAGGTCAGAGCAGATACTACAAGAGATTAAAACCAGAATTTATGAATATCGTGATTTCTGCATGTATCTCATTGAAAGCTGTGATCTTAGCTTGTGCATTTACTAACCTCGACCTTACAGATCCCAAACGTCTAGGCAACATTCGAGCTTATTTCTCCAGATAAATTTAATTTTCACTCTCTGAATGTTTGTGTGGCTCTTAGTCACACACCAAAGCCCTACATCTAACACTGTTGTGGTTCACTCAGAGGGTAATGATTCTATACTTAGAAGATACAAACGATGTAATCAGCTTCAAGATAAAGAAAAGCTTCCGGCTGTATTTTGTTTATGATTATAAGTGGAAAATGAAATTGAAAATAAAATAGACAGTACAGTCCTTCAGACATCTTGCTGTACTTTACCACTGAAACACCCAGTGTTAATAACATTTGATTAGGAAAACAGTATTGGGTTTGACATGCCACTTACAGTGTTAGAAAGAGCACCCTGAAACACATCCAAGGAAACAGGATACTGTTAATCTCTTTTAACTCCATTTAATAAAAGAAAATTGTCTAGTGTTTAAGGCACCAGAAATGTATCAATACAGATGCCACTACAGAATAAGCTGTCACTGATTATTACTACCTTTAATCTATTTTCTTAATAAGATCATTAGTTATTTTATTGTCATCTGAGACGAAACTATGGCAACCTCTATTATTTGGCATTGATCAGGAGAGTGTTCATGTCTCAGAAATCAATGAGTAACGAGATGATTCTCTAAAAATTCTGAGTAGTGCTACCATGACTTGGGAATCCCTCAGCCTAAACAACTATGCAGTCCATACTGTAAGCAAGTTATTAAAAGAGCTGGTACCTGAGGAGTTGATGCAGAAAGTGAGTGAAAGAGCAGAAAATATTGTCACGTTTCCAAACTGTTGACATATCTTTACTACTCGATGTTATGAAAAATAGAAATAATGGTCTCCCAAGTAATAGGATGTACAAATATTATTGCTTCTTAGTACATCATGACTGTGTATGATGACCTTTACATATGTATTGCTCTTGCAGTGGTTAGAATATTCGTGTGCCATTGAGATATTTTCTCTTGGAAGACATGCTTGGAATGACATAGAAAGGTACAAAGTCTGTCTAGAAACATATAGTTGGAGTGAAAAAAAAATAAATAAATGACTGCAAAGGTTGTAACACAGAAGAAAAAAATGGTAATATACAAGAAAAAATGAATTTGTATGAGCTGTTCATCTATAATGTTCTTTATTCAATAATTATAGGTATGTGAGAGTTATCTTCAACTGATCTATGATTAAAGCATAGATAATTCATTAAAAATTAGCAGGAATGGCCCTCCTGGAGAGACATACAGGAGAACAAAAGTGAACTAAAGGTTGTCCTGAAAATTACCAGGGTGTCTTTGAGAATAATGGAAGTAATGTGTTAGTATTGCAGTAACAGTGAATGTGGCAAACGAAATGGAGGCCTACCATTGGGTACACCATGAAGGATTATGATGGAAAGCAGCTTTGAAAGCATAAATAGCTTTTTCTGCATTTTTGATGCTCTAATCCTGTGATAAAATACGCCAGTATCAGAAGGACTGAAAATTTTAATCCACAGGATTTACAGAGTTATCAGTTAAGTTTTATAAACTCTACACTGGCTTTTAGCAACACCCTGAAGTGCAGTGTATGAGAGTTGCCTTCCCTTGTTTACCTCAGCTTCCAAGTGGACTTTGGAAATTTATAATCCTCATGATGGCAGCTTGCTCATATTCCATCTCCACCACTCATTTTGTATCTGGGGAGACTGCTTTATAGATTTCCACTTATCCTGACCACTTTAAGGGGAATTGCCATCAAAAGAGAGTCGGAAGCAGTTACTGACTCTTGAATTATTCTGAATTTGAGAATCAGAACTCTTTCCTTGCTTTTGCATTGCTGAGTGTAATTTTCTGAGCTTTCCATCTTCTCTATTGTTTATGTACATTAATTACCTCTTTGCCTTCTTAAGGAGACAAAACAAGACAAAACAAAACAAAACAGGTGAATTAGCAAGAAGCTTCTCTAAAACTCAGAATTAAAATTTAGAGTCATATCTACTGTATGGAATGCTCTGTATATTCATTTTCAGGGGGGTGGTGTTGAGGGGAAAGCACCTGTCGTTTGCTGTGCTTAACCTGCTTTGGAAAAACAAACAAGCAACCAACCAAAAAAATGGTTTTCTCTGTATTACAAGAGTCAAAATATCATCTCAGTCTCAGAATTACAAGATTTTTCATATAAAATCAGTCCTTGTTTCCTTTCGGTTCTTCGTGATCAGAGGTGAAAACTGACCCCCACAAATGTTAGTGTGTTATTATTTATATGTTCCTCTTTCAGATATAGAGTGAAAAAGCTTTAGTCTTCAAACTACTTCAAATTACTTTAATTGCTTTTTTTGTTTAAGCAAGCATCAGAATATTAACAAATTAGTGCTTTTTCGTGTATTTTCATATCAAACTGCCAATTTCATTAATTTTCATGTTTCACTGACTGGTATCTCTGAGCAGTAAAATGGCACAATTTTATGATTACCTGTTTATGGGATACTATTAACAAAGCTGTTCTGTTTCATGAGTCCATTACTATTAACTCAAATAAGGCAAGGTAGAAAAATTTCACTTTGTTTGATGGGTTAATCTTTCTTGTGTGTGTTTTCATTCATACTGGAAGAAGTAGAAGTCTAAAGAGTGTGAACTTTGGAAGAATAAATATATTTATATATTCTAAATGTGAGTTATACCTGTCTGATGAAGGATGCTCACAGAGGATTAGGGATTTCTTATTGCAGCATTAAATAAGACTCCCAGCTTTTCTTAGGACACATAACAAAGGCTGTGATTGTGTGGTACACAGATAAAGTCATACTATACTGATGAGCTAAAGAAAGCTGAATGTGTTTCCAATGACAGTTTCCCACTGTGCCATTAGTTATTGAAATTCATATTTCTGCACCATATGGGCACAAGCAGACCTTTGAAATCCCATAACCTAAGTGAAAGGTGATTGTATAATACTTTGTCCAGCAATTCATCACATGCTTTATGGTGAACTTGAGATTAATCCCTTAGTTCCTCCTTGCTCTGCAGATTTTTCCAATGCTATCATCAGTAACTGGTAACTGAGTGTGTTGGTTCAGCTGTGCCCATCTGGTCCATAAGCAGTGAAGAAGACAGACTCATAGGAATACCTGTGCCTCGCCTTGGTCCTCCATCAGGCTGGCCATAATATGAAGAAATCAAGAGCTGGCTTGGGCCTCTTATTCCCCTGTGAGGAAGTGCCTGGTCTTGCCTGGAAGCAGACAGAATAAACCACTTTAAATGCATGTCACAGACAAGGCTGGAAAAAAGGGCAGAATAGTCAGTGCTGCTATAATTATTCTAGTAATAGTGCCAGCGGTGAAGGCAGGCGTAGACATTGAACGTGCAATTATGGCAGTGACTCTGGTGATAACAAAGGCAGTGCACCAGCAGGCACCCACTTGTCTTTTTCCTTCCTTTAAACTGAGCCATCAAAGGGAAAAAATGACAATGTTTTTAAGGAGAAGAAAAGTATTTTAACACACATCCTATTGCCTCTTTCCACTGTCTTAAACTATACCACTGGACAGAAAATCATGTTACAACTAGAGAGTTCTCTTTTATAGCTCTTCCTGTATAGAAAATTCCACAGAAATCAATAACATGGGGAAATGTGGCAAACCTTATTTAGTTAACCCAATTGTATCTTTGGTTTTTAAGGATTTTTACCATGCCCAATCTATTCACTACTTTGATTCAGGTAAGATACATACATGGAATGCGGCTGTCTTCACCCATTAATACGTTGGGTATGTGTTTATGGCTAGCTCACTTTAACTGCTTTCTCTAGCTGCCCTGTTTACTGTTTTAGATTAAGCTGTGGTGTCTTGAAATAGTTATTCCTTGGAAGGCAAACAAACCTTGGCAAGAAGAATATGTAAAGTCCAAAAGCTCAAAGGAGGAAGCTACGCCAATACTTCCTATGTTCATCTTACGGAGTTAACTCAGAGTGAGAACTGATGTAAAAACATGCATTATCAGCCTCAGCAGTATACCACAGGCCTGTTCTGCCTTAAGTTAAACAGTGAAGGCAAGAACACTGTTTCTACTGGGCACTGTTTTTATAGTCGAAACTCTTTAGTAAGGGACTTATGTATTGAAGCAGTTAATTTTATATTTGGGAAGAAGGTCAAATCAGAGAATTTGATTTTTCCAGGAAATGTGTTGTAAGAGCTGGCAGATCATTTTCCCATTAAATTTTTGTCTTTTTCTTCTGAAAAAGAACTGCTGAAGAACTGCTTTCTATGTACATGAAAGAGATAACAGCCTGATTGATTTTAATTAATGATGGAAGAACTTGCAGCCTCCTTAAGGAGATAAGACAGAAGTTACAGGCGAGCATGTTATAAAAAGTAGCTGAAAAGCAAGGCCCTGGCAAGCTGCAGAGAAGGAGAAATGTTACAACCTGTCTGGGGCAACACATGGTCATTGTAAATGCAGCTGGTAGAAAAATGTAAGTGAGACTGATTATTTTTAAGTAGTTTGACAAGAAGTTTAATTAGAGATGTTTATGACTGCTTGATAAAATATTTTTGCAGCTTGTAAGAAAGAATGTGATTTGGCTTGGATGATTAAGACTGTAGCTGTGGTAATGATGGGCCTTTGAGATCTCTCTTTCTCTGTGTTCGTTTTACTAAGTCTGACATCTCAGGCAGGTCTCTAAGATAACTTTGTGGTTTGTGGCTAAAATGTAGAGTGTAAAAGAATCCTGCAACCCTGGAGTTTGTCCTTCTTGGAACATCTGCAAGTCTTCAGGAGCATGACCAACTTCTGAGAAGCCGGCAGCTCTAACCAAAATTTGGTTAGAAACGTTGTCTGAATTGCTGTTAGGATTTTCTTTCTCTGCCAAAGGAATCTTACAGGTTAAAAGCAATTCAGAATGCTAAAGGAGATGGTTTTTAGTAGTTAAGACTATTAATAATATGGATATGTATATCCAAATTGGAATATAAATATTTATTAACTGATAGGATTTCCATGCAAGTGGACTAAATTTTATGATTCTGTTGTTTAATGTTAAATTCATTACAGATACCTATGTCATAGTTTTTAAGGAGTATCTGAGAAATAATGTGCTGTATAGGTAACAGCAGGATAAGGCAATTCTAATTCATGTAATTTTGTAAACAATTAAAATAGTTTAAATCTTGCATTTTTCTCCAAGAGATTTTTGTCTAAGTTGCCTTTGATTTTTGTACAACAGGGAAATCTAATTAAAAACTCACTCGGTAAGAACAGTGGGAGGAAGATATGTCATTCTTATTCTGTTTAAAATTCTCTTTATTTTTAATAGCACAAAAGATAAATTGACAGAAATAGGAGGAAAAAGAATTATACACAGCAATTTTTGAAGAAAAAAAGTGAAAAATTAGAAATCTATTATTAAATCCTCCCTCCATGAGAACCCTACGTGATAGAAAAACAAAGCTGTTCCAGTAATAGAGAATAATCAAGTAAGGTTTATCCTCACTGTTATCATCTAGTGACTGGGTGGACAGATGTAACTGTGATTGATTAATTCACTAAAGTCTATTAGACTGTAGATGTTTCAGAATTACCATTCATCAGCATTAATCATATGATAATTTGAAATTGCAAATCCAGCAGCTTTGACAAATTGTCATCTTTTCATAAAATCATAGAATGGTTTGGGTTGGAAGGGACTTTAAAGGTGTCATCAGATGAGTGGATGTTAGAGAAACTTATAAATTTTTCCAGGTACCATCTAGTTCCAACCCCCCTTTACAGGGAGGGGCACCTTCCGCTAGACCAGGCTGCTCAAAGCCCCATCCAGCCTGGCCTTGAACACTTCCAGGGATGGGGCATCCACAGCTTCTTTGGGCTAGATTTTAGCTATGGGTCAGATCTGAATGTAGATTTATGTGACTGTGCATGGTGACAAGAGGAAGTAATTTCCAATTTTAGCTTGATTTAATTACTTGCTTCTCCTGACCACAGGGGTGCTGCTTCGAAAGCAGACCATGAATGCCTTAGTGAAGGAAGAAGAGGTAAAGCCTATAGCTTTTGCTCTGTTCATCTGGGCCTGACCTGTGTAGCTACTGCTGCTATATACCAGATAAACTATATGCTTCTAACAGGGAGGAATAACGACTAGGAGTTTTATCAGTGAGCTATATATGAGTCACAGGGCTTCTCATGTTTTTCTTAGGGTAACATAGCTTACACAAAGCATAAGACTACAGGTCTAAATAGAGCATGGTTATTAGTCTTGCTGTGCTTGCAACTTTTCTGGGGCTTTCCTTGTATGCTGTGTGCCAGACAAGCTTTGGGACATATTCTGTAGGGAAAAATCTTTTCCCTTTGATTTCTTGCATAGAGAACTAGTCTAATCACTTGGATGCTGTAATACTGGTGGTCTGCTGCCAATCCATGCTGTGGAAATGAAGTAAATTTTCTCTCTCAAAGGCTGCCTGTATGCTCATTGAAAGGGCTCCGGCTGTATGTTGAAGGGGTGATTTTACCTTAAGGATACAAACCGAGAGGACAAAGCAAGAGCTTGTGATGTATTTCTTTCCCTACCTTGTTCTTTTTTTTTTTTCCCTTTTTCACACTGTTCTCTGTGTCCTAGTGGTCTTTCTGCATCTCTGCTAAACAGATGAGTGGATGTTAAAGAAACATAAGTTTTTCCAGATGACATTTGGGACTACCACCTGCAGTCTGCTTAAACCACGAATTTTCCTGTAACGTTTTAGGTACTGAAATTATTGTCTCTTTTTAGAATACTATTTCTGACTCCAAAGGAGTGGTTATTTTTCTTTTTTTAAATAGAACTCATGTTATTAATCCAGTCCATCTCCTCCTACCTTTTTTTTTTCCCAGTCTCCCACATTTCCTTTCTCACTGGCTGCAGAACTGTAGATGACTAAATTCTGCCTGTGCTCTCTTGGCACAGAGTCACTGGCTTCCAGCAAAAGGGGTCTGGTTCAACCTTTACTGGAAAAGGGAGCTAAATGAGATAATCTGGCACTCTGTCCAGTTATGTCTTGAAAACCTCCAACGATGGTGACTTCACCATGTCCCTGGAAAGACTGTTACAGTGATCAATTGTTCTCACTGTGAAAAATGTCTTCCTTATATCAAGATGAAACCTCTCCTGATGCAAATTGCACCCATTGTCCCTTGTCCTCTTCATGTGGCTCTGCCCTCTTTGTAGCCACCCATAATTACTGGAATACTGTGTTGAGGTCCCCCCTGAGTCTTCTCTTCCCCACAGAGAAAAGACCTAACTCCTTCAGTCTTTCCTGATTGATAAGGCAGGTTCTCCAGCCCTTTGATTATCTTCGTGGCCCTTATATAGACCCTCTCTAGTCTCTGTGTCTGTTTTGAATTCTGGGAACCAGAACTGGAAACAGTACTTCAGGTATGGCCTGAAGTGTTGAGTAGAGTGGGATGATCATGTCTCTATCTCTGCTAATAATGCCCTTTCAGATGCAGCCCAGGATCTGATTTGCTGCAGCAGGGTACTGCCAACCTATGTTCAGCTTGTTGTCCACCAGGACCCTGGGGACCCTTTCAGCAAGGCTGCTCCCCAGCCAAGCAGTTTTGAGCCTGTACTGTGCTCTTTAGCTACTTTGTTCAAGGTGCAGGACTTTTCACTTTTCATTGTTAAACTTAATATAGTTTTCTTGCTAGGCCACTCTTCCAGTCCATGCAGGACTCTTTAAGAGATGCATACTCTACATGCATTACACAATTACAGTAACATTTCGTTGAGCATGCTGGAGACAATCTGTTCTGTTTGTTTGGGAGAAGATAAAATTCCTTTCATCACTTGAAAATTGTTAAGAACAGAGTTTTGTGTTTTGTAAGCTTTATCCATCAGTGGCAAACAATTAATCGTTGGATTATTGTAGAGTTAATGTATATACCTTTTCTGGTCACTAGGTGGAAGTAGGCAACCACAATGAGGACAGCTTGCCCTGTTTTTTCTGCTATGACAGGAAGGAGATTATTCTCTGCTAATTTGGACAACAGGGAGTGAATTTTATCATTAGAAATACTATTCTGGTACCAGGTTGCTTGAGGATAGGATGATGCTTGCACTTGCCAATCCATAGCTTTGTATCAAAGCAAACTTTGTCACTGGAATCTCTTTAAAATGAAAAATATAGTTTGGGTATAATTTAATCTGACATACATAATGTTATCAGTAATCCACTTCTGAATTTAGACAAGCATGAACATTATTTCGATAATGCATATATGTGTGGTATGCAGAAATTACTTTACTACATGACCTAAGGAAAAAAGAAGAACCTAAACCCATTAATTTAATGTCTACTATACCCTGGAACTAAATAGATAATATGTATCCCCTTGTACTGGAAATTATGAAAAGCAAAGCTGTGTTTTACACTGTGTGTATTCTCTCTGTGCTGTGTCTATATAAGCATGCAAGAAATAAAAATTTAAACAGCATTTTTAGTCTTGGCTTTCATATATTGCTCATTAATAGTCACAGTTACGGGATTGTTTCAGTGAGATACCATTTCATTTTTACAGCTTAAATTGCTGCTTCTTATTGTTTGATTTCTAAAAAAGGACTAATTCTGTTCCTTCAGGTACTGAAGCCAGCTACAAAGCTGTTCTTTAGCTTTGGACTCCTCTATACAAATGTGTGTAGCTGTGACAATGAAGGAAGGCTTGGTGTTAAAGCTGGTCTTTTTTTACCCGTCAGACTGAGGAGAGCTACAGTACTGCATTCTGAGCTTCTTGGGAGATACTAGGTTTTACTATTTTAATTTTGTGGATGAAGTTGGTTTATAGGCCTCTCCAGCTGAAATGATGAGTTAATAAACATCTGAACTTCCAGAAACAGCGGTGAAGGCTCACAGACAGTCTAGGTAAGTATGATTATCATGTGCTTATTATAGATAGAATTAAACAGGGCTGTGCATTGGCTGCAAGACTATTTAGAACAGGGTGGATGTACTGATCAGCAATACTTTTAAATACAATGCTATCATCTTTATGTTGCGCCATACAGACTGGCTGTCACCTGAGGAGGTATCCCCCTTAAAGAATTGAATCTGGCTGGTACTGCTGAAGCTGGTGGCAAAAGCTTAAGGGAAAAAGTGTTGGCAAATGGGAAAGGGGAGGAGACAGTGGCATACAATGTATTTAGGATATTTCTTTCACAATCATAGAATCATAGAATGCTTAGGAAAAGCATTCCATATATATTATATATATTATTATATTCTCTATATAATGTATATTCTATATATGTTCTTAGGAAAGGACCTTAAGATCATCTAGTTCCAATCTCCCCTGCCATGGGCAGGGACACCTCACACTAGACCGTGTTGCCCAAGACTCTGTCCAACCTGGCTTTGAACATTGCCAGGGATGGAGCATTCACCAGTTCTTTGGGCAATCTGTTCCAGTGTCTCACCACCCTCACAGTAAAGAACTTCCTCCTTATATCTATCCTGAACTTCACCTGTTTAAGTTTAAATCCATTGCTTGTTGTCCTATTGTCACAGTCCCTAATGAAGAGTCCCTCTCCGGCATCTTTGTAAGGCCTCTTCAGATACTGGAAGGCTGCTATGAGATCTCCATACAGCTTTCTCTTCTCCAGGATGAACAGCCATGATTTTCTCAGCTTTTCATAAGAGAGGCATTCCGGTCCCTTGATCATCCTCGTGACCCTCTTCTGGACTTGCTGCAACAGCTCCCTGAACTTCTTATGTTGAGGACACCAGAACTGCTCACAGTACTCCAAGTGGGGTCTTACGAGAGCAGAGTGGAGGGGCAGGATCACCTCCTTCGACCTGCTAGTCACAATCCGTTTGGTGCAGCCCAGGATATGCTTGGCTTTCTGGGCTGCGAGTACACACTGAGGGTGGCAAATCGTCAGTTTCTCATCAACCAACACCCCCAAGTCCTTCTCCGCAGGGTTGCTCTGAATATCTTCTCTGCCCAACCTGTAGCTGTGCCTGGGATTGCGCCCTGACCCAGGTGTCGGATCTTACACTTGGCTTGGTTGAACTCCATAAGGTTGGCATCAGCCCACCTCACAAGCGTGTCAAGGTCCCTCTGGATGGCATTCCTTTCCTCCAGCGTATCAACTGAACCACAAAGCTTGGTGTCATCGGCAAACTTGCTGAGGGTGTACTCAACCCCACTGTCCACGTCGTCGACAAAGATGTTGAACAAGATTAGCCCCAACACTAACCCCTGAGGGGCACCACTCGTTACCAATCTCCAGTTGTACATTGAGCATTGACTGCACTCGCTGCATGTGACCATCCAGCCAATTCTTTACCCACCGGGTGATCCATCCATCAAATTGATGTCACTCCAGTTTAAAGACAAAGGATGTCAGTGCTGAAACAATACACATTGCTGGAACAATGCATATTTGTCTAGCTTTTGGAAACTGGAGTCTAACCAGGAACAACTTGAAAACTAAGATTTTTTTTTAAGATTAAAACAAAAAACAACAACAACAAACCCACCTTTTCTTGCAAGAAAGTGGAAGGACAGGACCATTCCAATAGGACTTTATTTGTTATGAACAATGTAGTAGTACAAATTGTCAACAGCTACATTGATGATGATTGTTAGAATGTTAATGAGCTCATTATAAATTGCTGTGAGCATTGTATTTAAGTTTCCAATGAAAAAATTGCCCATATATGAGAGTACAAGAAGAATGGATTCCATAATTACCGTCATTAACCCAATCTTTCTCTGCAGGACTAGCTGGGATTCTGACTGACTCATCTATATGCTGCTATGACCTCCTTTAAATGCTGCCCTTCTAATCCAGGTATGCTCCATTAGTATGGTACAGACCCAAATGCACTTTTTAGTTTCAGAATTAATATAGTAAAGGTATTTTATTTCTGTAAGTAATATAGAAGCCACACTTACATCTTTGGTGCTACTGCCCCGCTATTGTTAGTCCCAGAGTCAGTTGCTTGCTTCTATGACTGTGTGTGTTGTGTATGTTTGTATGTGTCTGTGAGTTAGGAACTGTTATGTTGTACAGTGTAACACATACTTCAGTTTTCAACTTTGACTTGTCCTTTTAAATACCACCCTTTCATTCTCTATTTTAAATAACACACTGAGTAGATCAAAAACCTTTCTGACCTGTTTTTCTTGCAAGAACACCCTTTAGACCTGCTCTATGGGCCCTTTCCAAACTTTTTCATTGTTCAGCAGTTTTGTGCTGAGACCAGTGTGTGTGACAGCCATGGCTTCAGATTTAATCCAGTCTCTGCAAGGACAGCTTATTCTCATGCACAGCTGTTGCACTTATGATCTACTGAAATATGTGGCAGCAAGTTTTGCAGTCATTTTGTGTTTCAGAATGCTTTGTTTCTTATTGGTCAGAATTTCTTCAAAGTTGGAATATCAGACAACTTCTCTTTTAGATACGCTGTTACACTGTTTTGAAACTGAGAGTTGACTTTTTCTGTTAAAATAATTCATTGCAATCTTTAGCACCTTCTGCAGCTGTTGCTGGGATTTGATTAGGTGCTGTCGTGTCTCCTTCCATATATTTTTGAAATCAGTGACAAAATATTTGTAATCCTTCTGCAATTCTATAACTCAAATCTCTAAGAAAAATACTGAGTAGAGTCAAACCAGGACACACCTTTAAAAAGCTTAACCCACTCTGACAGTAAATCATGTTTAACTCTCCCTGCAAACTTTTTTTGCTTGGCTGTGCACTTACCTTGAGATGCTTTTTGTTCACTGTGTTTTCTAACTTATTTAAGAAACTGTAATCTGCAATTATATGAAAACATAGCTAATACCAGCATCTATCCCATGTTCTCTTCATTCTGACCCAAACCCAACAGGCCACTCTGTTTGCCTGAATATTTAGCTTTTTAATCGAAGTTTTAGGATGAGGACTAAAAAATTAATCAATATTTGCATGAAAAGCTTTCACACATCATAACTTTTTTAAATTAATTTTTTTCCTCTTTTATTACAAATAGAGCATATCTTTAAAAAGTCAGAACATGTCACTTTTGATTTCCTTTCTGTTTGTAATTGTGATTTCTTTTTTCCTTTCCTTTTCCCTCTTCCTGTCCTCTAGTTTGTTATATGAAGTGTGTTCAGTATGAAGGGAAAAAGTTGGGCAGAGAGAAGAAATTCTAGAAATAGGAAAAAATAATCCTGTTTTCTATCAAGACAGCATGTGAACAGAAAAAAACCCCAAACCAACCCCAAACCAAAAAAACACCATGCTAAAAATTTCCACTTGACATTTCTCTTTTTAGTTACTCTTTCTGCCTTAGTGGGCCATTACTTCTTTACTGGAGCATTTCTCTCTTGCCAAGACCCAGCACTTTCCATCCAAACTAGCTCAATTCCAACCTCTTCTCCTGCTGCTTTACTTTGTATCTCAGTAGTTATTCCCAGTCATCTGTGGCTAACAGGTTGCCTATATTATCAGGATTTCAGTTTCACCGATGCTTCTTAAAGCATCAAAGGGCTTTTTGCCCTCTTCAGACCACTTTGCAACTTTTATATATAGCGCTGCATCTATTTTGTATGTCAGATTTAGAATATTTGAGAAATGTTATAGAAATTCTCTTAGATCAGGATGTTAAGACATTTTTGAGGTGATGAATTAATGCCAACATTATGTCAGCACCTGCAATAATTTTATTTTTTTCTAATTGCCTGTTGCTTTTATCAAACAATACCCTCATACAAGCAGCTGTGCTGGTGACCTTATTCTGCTTTGGATAGATTTTGGGTTTGCTTTTGGTATTTTCTGTAAAATTCCACTTACTTTTTATCTTCCGATATTATGTGTGGCTATTTTTGATACTTTTGAGGGCACATATGCTCCCTTTAGGGCCCAATTAACATTTTTCCAAAACAATAGGGTAGTGATGAATATTGCCATGTGTATATCACTTAATTTTTCATTTTTTATTAATGTACCAAAAAGCATTAGAGACCTGTTTGGTCTCTAAACCAGCAGTCTTAGACTCTAAATTCAAAATGAAAACCTCTTTAGTAAAAGCACACCCTATGTACCTGGAGCAGCGTCTGTCTGGTGTCTGCATTACAGCTCAAATCTCTTGAACTCTGATTCCTGGATTTTCTGCTGAAATAATAGATGATCTAAGGTG
This sequence comes from Coracopsis vasa, assembly GCA_026283785.1. Classification (NCBI taxonomy): domain Eukaryota; kingdom Metazoa; phylum Chordata; class Aves; order Psittaciformes; family Psittacidae; genus Coracopsis; species Coracopsis vasa. Next base: position 29,414 of record JANHGB010049382.1, read on the forward strand.
GATGTTTTATTTTTCAGTGCCTCAGTTTCTCCCTCTATAAAATCTGGAAAAAACAGCTGCAGCTTGAATTTATATCACAGAATCATAGAATCATAGAATAGTTAGGACTGGAAAGGACCTTAAGATCATCTAGTTCCAACCCCCTTGCCATGGGCAGGGACACCTCACACTAAACCATGTCACCC
>JANHGB010049385.1:0-40555 GCA_026283785.1 Coracopsis vasa
AAGGCTATGAAAGCTGCTTCTTACTCTGTTACATATGTTGAAGACCAGGGTCATACAATAAAAGACTAGTAGCAGTGAATTTATAACAGTATAACTTCAAGACAGCAAATGAAAAATCAACTGTTTCCCTTACAAACTCACTGCATGGGGTAGAAATGCCAGAGCATTCAATGCAACAAGCTTGACTAAGAAGGGTTAACTGAACCTATTAAGAATCAGAATAACAGCTGGAATCTCTCCAGCTCCACCAAAAGCTGTTCTAACAGGTTATCTACCGTCTTTGCTGTGCCCTTGCCTAGATCAAGTTATCTTTTGCCTTTTTATTGAATGAAGAGAGAGGGTTTAGTTCTCTGAGGAAAAGTGTAAGAAATACCTCTAAGCTGCAGATGATCTGGGAGAGCTAACCTATAACACAGAGCTCATTCTGTTTTATTGCTCTGAACTTCCGAGGATTTGAAAAGGATTTTTCACCGTTGAAAGCAAGTTAATAGAGCCAGAGATAAGTTTCAGGGACACGATAAAGTTAATTCCCTACCTGTCCATTTCTTGTCATATATACCTCGACTTCCCAACAGCCTCTCTTTGAATTTAGGAATTAGTGGTGGCAGGGGGGAGCCATGAGCAAGAGTGGAGGAGCGCAGAGCCCCAGTGAGCAATTTGACAGCAGCCACTGATCAACAGGTCCCTCAAACTAACCAGGCTTAAATGCCTACATGAAACTCCCTGTTAAGACGAGTTTTGAAAGTTCATGCATTGCTTCATGCTCACATCACATGACCTCTCCTCCAAACTGAAAGGGAAGAAGTAAACATGTTGACTAAACACTCTCATCCCATGTTAATAAAAAACATCACCACTGCTTCCATCAGATCCTTCTGACAAGCTCACAACCAGCTATTTTTTGAAAACTTACCCCCAGAAGGTCAGTTTACTTTGTGTCACTCCTCATTTTCTAATTAATTTATCTATAGAGATATAAGAGGAATATAAAATTTATATAGAACACATCCCTATGTATTAAATGCACTAAAGGGAAATTCCTTCCCTATTGAGAACCTTATAACTAGGATAATGAAAATTTTATCAGGTCGTAACTTAGAAGATTAGAAGACTGGTAGCACATTACTCTAAAAATCAAATCTGATTAATGTTTAATTGTGGCAATGTGCAGAGGTATTAATTAGGTGTACTTTCTGTGACTCAAATAGCTATTAAAGTAAAAGGAAGAATAATTTGAAGATTAACACGGAGAGAATGGTATACTTGAGTGGTAAATTATAATTAAACTGAATGGACCTTGTGAAAATAATAGAAATTGTCATCCAATATAATAAGTTTGATACATAATGCAGTTATAACAAATTTTCCCGCAATCAAGGCTGACACCTTTTCCTCGGGATATTTTTTGTGCAGAAGCCACAGGTGTAAATTAAAAATTCATTTATGCTTTTGAACAAACATCACAAGGGCAGATCTTAAAAGCAGGACATCCATTTGGTTCTTACTGCACAACTGAAGCATTCATGCGTATAACTAGGCAGCCTTTGTTTAAAAGGAGATCCCAGCTAAGGCTCTGGATTTGTATATTCAGAGAAGTGTTGCAATTGAACTTGAAGCTCTGTACCCTTGCACTTTCGGGTATTCTTCTAATGAATGATGCTCAAAGTCATCCAGGGGTGAGAAATCTTGTTTCAGAACTGCAGTTCTCTAGGGAGACACACTTTTCTGTTACATTTGTCATCAAGATGATGGCGAGGTGTATTTTCACTGCTCCTTGTCTTCCTACAGTCTTGCAAAACCAGTTTTCTTTCCATTATCAGAAGCTGCAACTTAATCTCTGTTCCTTATAATAAGTCAGCGTTCATGACCTTGCAGAAAAGGTTGAAAGCACGACCAAGAGGCACCTATATCAGAAGGATATAAAATGAATCCACCTTTTCTGCAATTTCACAGAAACATAACGAAGCTTAGACATCTGCTTTTGGCATGAGCTATGTTTTAAATTTACTTTAACTAACACTGTGGAAATCGGAATTAGCTTCTGCTGTACTGCTCTGGATCAGCAATGGGAAGTTGAACAAATATGTAATCTTGTGTCTTACAAATTAAAAAGGGAAAGAGGCATTAAACAACTTATTCTATCTAGGTCAATTATTTGTATATGACTTGCTATGATTGTGTATTTGTCATTTTAAAAGACTGATTTTGTAATCAAAGAGAAGGTAAAGTAAATGGTTTTAAGATTTAAAGTTTTCATTCAAAAAGAGTGAACAGGACTGTGATGCTACACTGAAGAAACTTCTTTGGCTTTATTTTCACTTAACACTAAGATCAGTAACTAAAATTAAGGAGCTGCATGCTGGCCAGGTGATCCTCTAGATTACCTGCTTCCAACACTAGAACCATTTTGGGCTTTTGTTATGATGCAACAACAAAAAAAAAAGCATTACAGGGCAGGTTCACAACTAGAAATACAAACACATTTCTTAGGAACTCAAAATGCACTCGCATGCAAGCTCTGAATACCAGGTTTCTGTTATCCACCCAGTACATGCTGCACTAGAAATATCTTGGAAACTGGGAAAAATAAAATGAAGTAAACTCATTGACACAGTCTGCATCAAAATAATATCTTGAATTGTCAAGAATCTATCAGATGTAATACCAGCCATTAAAGGACTCACCAGCTGCAACCCATCCTTACTTATTTTCTGTTACTCAGAGCATGTGAGGTGAGGGAAAAAGTGACCAAAATGTACTGCATGAACAGTGATATGAGCTTTCTCCATTTACACTTCTGCCATCACAAGCATCCTCTTAATTGCATGATAGCAGACAGAAACCAAACAAACAACTTAGCTCTCTATCTAATCTTAGAGCCTTTAAATACTTGCTGCAGGAATTCATTATGAGCAGGAAATAAGATGGGAGTTGCCGGCTTTTAAAAGGTTATTTATTCTTAAACCATTAAAAAGCCTTTTAAAAATCATCTTTCATGTGTGTACTAATGCTTCCAATGCATTAATTTTTTGATAGAATTACTACATCTTTTGGAAGTTTTATAACAAGTGATTAATACAGAGAATCATTATGTTGACTATGTTTTCCTGGGGGTGTTAATAAATCAAGCAAATATGATACAGAATTCAGATTCAGAATATCTCGGGTGGTTAGAATTGGTAATAAAAAATGCATAAACCTCTCTTACAGCTAGGGAAATACCCACCACGGTGTACAAGAGAATGTTTCACCTAATTGCTCTGTCTTTTCCATCACTACAATGCTTTATCATCATGCCCGTTGTACACATCTCCAGGCATACACAATTGTGCTAAGGAGCCATAATAAATTCAGTGGTATTAAGGGATTTTAGAAAAGGTTTTGGCCTTTGGGTATGTACAGTGGGGTCTAGGAAGTGCAAATATGCCATGTTTCATGCTAAGAGCTGGTGCACAGTGACATTTTTACTTTTTATGTGACTTTTAATATGTCCCTAATGTCACGCAACTGTTGTGGTGCTCTCCATGTTCCTTGCCTCCTGCACTTCAAACCAATTCTAGAAGCAACAGTTAGGTACTCTTTCCATTTATTTTAACAAGATATAAAATTAATCTCCATCCTGAACTTTGATTGAAGATGTTTCAGCCATCTTCCAAAAGGAAATCATTGATATGCGGCCCCTGAATTTATCAACAACAAGGAACTGTATCAGGACTATAATGACCATAAGAGAAAAATAGGACCTTTCTGTCATCAAGATATAGAAGATGCTTTCAATGTGACTGGCTAGAAAACAATTCCCTTCAGAAATACTAAATAAAAAAAGTTTTGAAAACTATTCTCATGTAAAATTTTTATTTTTGTTGCTGCACATTTTGAGAAATACAGAATGAAACAAAGAACCAGTCACCGAGGCAAGTCAACAGCTGATATTAAGTCCTCAAGCTACAGTGTGGGAGTCTGGATCAGGTCCAAGTCTGAACTAGGAAGGGAAAGGATTTGAATCCAGGTTTGTCCAAGTTGCACTGAAGTCAGCACCAGTTGGTTAGTGATGCCAAGGAATGAGCTCCTTTGCCTTCACCTATATGTTCTATCCCAATTCTAAAAATTTTCCATGTTCCAGTTTCCACTGAGACTGGAAAAACATAATTTCCTAACTTATACAGCAGTACTACCTAGATCAGATCACTGATCTTTCTCCTTCTGCATCCAATTCCTGGTGGTGAACAGAAACATGCGGACAGTTGCTAAACGGATAGCCCTTGATTTGCATCTACAAGGGTTAGGTTTGGCGTTTCTAACCTATATTGGATCAAAATAACAGAAGTTTGAAAACCCATTAAGTTTCTCCCAAGATAGGTGCATGCGCTTAAAGTGAAGGAAAAAAAACCCCAAATATTAGCATCCCGCCTTGAACAACTGTAAAAGAGCCAGACAAGCAGTAGCAGAAACACCCACTAAATTCCCAAAGATCAGCCTTAAGTGTCAAAGCATTGCTATTCACCTCCCCAACACGACCAAAAGGATGAGTGCCAGTTTTTCTCTTGATACCATAATTTACCATCACTCAGAACCAGTCAGGCCTACAAGAAAGCACAGGAGAGCAGGATGGAGGGAAAGCTCCACCACCTTCACCTCCTGAAGGGCTTCCATGAATACTTTGCTTTCTCTGTACCCTCCCACACTCCACAGGTAAGTCATTTGCTGATGATTAGGAACTCTCTTGCAAGCTAACACTTAAAAAACAATTAAACTACTCCAAGTCTGTCAGCTTTCTAAAGCATAAACTTACATGTGAAAAATTCAGGTGCAGACATCGATCCTATCTGTAATTTCAAACAATGCAAGGAATGCTTCTGATAATCACTTATGAGTACTACGGGTGTGAGAAAACATGATTCATGCAAGACCCTTTCCCTGTCTCAATTTTTAAAGTTGCTGTACATTACAGGGAAAATACAGTATGAACCTTCCAAATACCTTCTGTGAGGAAAGGAAGGACTACAGGGAACCAATCCAGTTTGCCAGCGAACCAAGTATTTGTGACTGGTGACTCTGAGGGTCGAAAGTAATAAATTTGTCATGCATTAGTATTCCTGATATTACACCTGTGTCAGGGTGATAGCGAAGATTAATATCGTAATTAGAAATGCTGAACAACATCTCCATTACAAGACATATAAAGTCACAATCCTGACACCGCCGCAGCAGTGATTTTATTCATCGTTTTTCTTCCAGCTCCATGAAAGGACATACATTATCAGCCTGGGTGACTTCTATATTTTGGGGCAATGAAGCAAATCCATGACCTACCTTTGCAGCTGCAGAAGTGCAAAATAGCTGGTGAAGCTGCACGACACAACTTTGAGAGAAGGGGATTAGAAAGTGGGATTAAAGTATGGGTTGACAAAAGTAGGGGAGGTTTACCTCCCTTGGCACCTCTCTTGGCATGCTTGCTCTCTACTGCACGTGGCTGACAGTAGTAAAAAAGAGCAATGCTGCCAATTCACATCTAGGCAGACCACCATCAGCTGTCACTGCAAAGCCATAACCCAAAACCCAGGCCCGTTTAGTCCAGATCAAGTTTCTGCAGATGCAGCATGGCTAATGCCCAGGGCAATACCCTGCCTTCACTCCAGAGGAAACCCCAGAATCCAGTGTGCTAACAAAGTAATTTACCGTTTCAAGATTCAGTCCCAAAGAACAACGCTAAAAAGATAAAACCTCTTCCATGCTTAAAATGTGCTGAGCTTTTATGATACAAGCCCAAAATTGTGACAACTGTTAGTAGCTAAAGATTTTTTTAATCAACATTCTGTTAAAATCATTGAAAGTCCTGTCACAAATAGTCACTAATGTTAGGAAACCAGTGCCTATTTTGGAAATGAAACAGCAAAGCTTGTCTTCCATGATTCACACTAACTTTTAGATAATCTGCATGCACTATTGTGACAAGATAAGAAGAACATTTCACACGCTATCTGTAGCCACTGTACTGGCCAAATACCTCAAACCCCTGGAAAATAAATTCACCCCAACTGCACATTTTTCTTGCAATATAATCGAGTGAGCTTTGCTCAGTAATCTGTTTAGCTGATTTGGGTTATTTTGGATTAACACCAGGATGGTTCAAATTGCCTCACTACACCCACACAGCCACCAGAGCAAACACTTGCTAACATTTGAGAGGTGGGTGAGATGGCAAAGTTAGTTACATCACCACCACCTTTTCCACAAGCTGAAGAGGAGGCATATGCCAATAGTTGGTGAAGAATACACCACCAGGCCTCTGCTTGGCCAGAGAGCAATTCTCAGTTGTATGGATTCAAGTTTCTTTCCTGCATATAGCAGCAAAGCAGCTGGCTCACTGTCAAACAAGTGAGGTTGTCGATATGGCAAATGGAGAGCACGTTCTACCTTGTGCTGCTGTACACAGTCTTAGAATTTGTTGATGGAGCAATGCTAAGACCAATGCACAGTAAAATGCTTAGCAGCAGCTTGCTCTCCCTTTTCTGTGTGTTTAGGAATGAACTAGATGATTTTTTAAGATCCCAACCAACCCAAACAATTCTATGATTCTATAAAAACAGAGAATCTCACTGTGTTTACATCTAAGCATTGATCTTGTATCATTTCTCAATCTTCACCTTCCAGTTAAAAAGCACAGCATAAATGGGAGCGTACAGCTTAAGAAGACCTCACTACACCCATCACTCACTAACAACAGCAAGTGCATTTAAGCTAACTCTAGCGAAAACAGAGCAGAAGTCCTCATGACATTCCCATTACTGATAGGAATGTAGCCTGATCTTGAAAGCACAAATCGACAGGTCCTACATCCATAATCTACTTCGCTGCTAACCATCAAACTTAGCTGGATTTTTTTTTCCAAAGCCCTATCGCATTGTTGCAAATTAAACCAACTTTTCTTACCTTATCCTGACAGACAGGCAGGACAAATTAACCACAGCTTTCTTTGTAACAACCTACATGGACTAAAAGATGATGCTAATGTCCAGTCACTTCCTGTCTTCTTCTTTATAAACAGAGACCATTATTTTGGTCTCCTCTTAGGAGCTATGCATTTAGAGTATATTGCTGGTTCTTTGCCTAGCTGCCTGATTTGCTTACCTCCTTTTCAAAGCCAAGCACTCAAGACTGGACATACTTCTTCAGCTAAAGTCTCAGCAGCACTGACTAAAGGAACAATAAACTTCTTCACTTCCTCTGCCACCCCACAAGTTGTCAATACATCCCAGACCAATGCCTGCCTGTCTCTGCAGCAAATTGCAATCAGCTGGAACTTCCCAGTCTTTTCTGCAGAACTGTTTCTTGGCCACAATTATTCCTCATTTTATAGCTATGCATTTGATTTTCCCATCTTAGGTACAGAACTTGGCGCTTTCCTTTGTAGAAATTCATCTTCCTGATTTCAGACTATTTCTCCACTTTATCAAGCTCGTTTTGAATTTTAATCAGTTCTCCACAGTGCTTGCAACCCCTATCTCCCCTCCTCCCACACTAGCACAGCTTGGTGTCATCATGTACCACACTACAGCTGTGACAGGGAGACGTGACGGTGGTTTATTTGAGTTTGAATATGCAGTGAAAAGCAAGAAAGAAGAAATGAAAATCAACGCCTTAAGAATGTCAGCTTAAATAGCCAGCAAAATATTTTAAAAAGTAGATTAGGAACAGAAACCCAGAAAACCTTAAATATCTCCCAAAGGAGTGTATCTGCTGAGCACAAAGCTGCAACAAGGTTTTAGCTCTAGGGAAGACACTGTCCATTAATTCTGTTAGCCCTTGGCACCACCTACCTTTAACTGTATCACCACATTAATAGGGAATAGGAAATATAACCAAGGGAGTTTCTGCTTTTATTTATGGACCAGGTAATATGAGGTCGATATATAATTCTTGCAGCATTTTTAGTCTTGTTCCTCTCCTCATTATATGTTTCCTGGAAACAAATACCCAAGGCTTCATTATCTACTCTGTATTATCCTGTGATTTTTTAGAATATATTAAGTGCACAGCCATGTTATTTTAGCCTCAGAGTATATACTCAGGTGTTTTTCCAGACAAGCAATTAGATGATTGCAAAGTCTCTCAAAATGCTCATATGAATTGTTCCTTGGAGAACAACTCTAGAAGCACGAAACAACTGCAGCATCCCATGGCACTAGTACAGCAGGAGTTACTGCTCACTGGGCAAAGTGACTTGCAGATGTGTACATAAAATCTTGCAATTAAAAAAAAATAATCCCCAAACTGGAAGCCAGCTCCAAAACCCAGCAATTGGTTATCCTACAAGCAACCTGTGCATGCAGATACATGGTATCTCCTAAAACCCAAGCCAAGGGCTGACAATTTTACATTAAAACATGCCTTTCTTAAGTATTTCATAGTACTTCCACTAAGAAGTCAAAACCCCTCTTGCTTTGAAAACAGGCAATACAGAATCTCCATGCCTTTTCCTGTTGGCTGAATAGCAAATCAAAACACTATAGAAACTTGGGATATCAGGGAAGGCTCTCTGGGAAAGAAATAAAACAAAACCAACTTGTCAAATGAGACTCCCTGCTGCTGCATACCATGTGGTGCTCTAGTGAGCTGCATCTGTTCAGCTATTAAACATAGTGGTGAATATGATACCGACAGCAGTGACATTATCAAATATGCTGAGTGGTTATTAAGGCTCTATAACATAATCTTTCCACTTTTTATTTTAATTGGTAGAAGTTACTGTAAAGTAGCTTCACATATGATAATGCTCTTTGTGCTTGTCCCTAAATGAGAAGGCACTGCAACGTAATCCACAGTGAGTCTTAAAAATTCCATCTGCTATGCAAGGGAAAGGCTGAGTAGTTTTGCTCCTGGAACTCTCTATTGTTGCCTGGAATTCACTGGGTCAGGAATAAAAGAACCCATATGGGGAACAATAAGGCTTCAGGACATTACAGGGGTTTCACAGTGAACAGCAAGAATGCAGTCTGTAGCACTCAGCGTGTAGGCAGAAAGTCACAAGTCCACCGAGGTGAGGCCTGAACAGAAAATAACATGAGACTCCAGCCCCAAAATGAAGAGTGGTGAGAATGTTGAGGATGTTATGTTTCAACCCCATCCTTCGATACAGAAGCTTGGGATGAAGAGCAGTACCTGATGCAACAGTGTAACGCACAGAGGGAATACTTCCCAGTCCTGTACAAGCAGCTTTTCCTAGACGACAGAGAATGTCTAATGCTGCAGCAGCAAGCATGATTTACATCTCCCTGAGGGAATATTTGGACTTATATTTTGTCCTTGACTGAACACAGATTATCACCTACAAATTCTAGCACAAGAAGCTAAAGTCACACTAGTAGTTTCATGCTGCTGCGCCGAAGGCTTCACGGTAATTTCAGAGAGAACTGGCAAAACTGAAGGACTGCGTCTTTCCTTTTTCCCCAGCATTCCTTATTCAGTGTAAGCTAGGTAATTATTAAAAGCCAAGGAATGAATGAGTCAGTTCCTTCAGCTACTCCATTCTCTGGAACATCAGAATGCTTCAAGGTAAATGGGCTTCCACGAATAGAGATATATTTAAGCCTCTCCAAATACCTAACAGGAAAACTCACCTGTTGTTAGTTGGATTGTTACATTAAACATAAACCCTCGGAACACTGACAATATCAGTTCATTAAGTCTTTATCCTGCCTGGTATTGTTGCAGAAATTCTTGTGACTGGCATGTTCTAAGTGGAAAAAAAACCCAACCAAAAAGAGATTTAAGAGCACTAGGAGCCCACTGTCAAATGGGAAGAATCACTGTAAAATAGATAGGGAAGGCAACTACTGTACACCTATGGTTGTTGCTGGGAAAGAGAAGGCTGCTCAGTGATACACCAGCAGTGAAGGTGCACTGATGTGTCATGCTCAGTTCAGAGAAAGAGTGATCAGAAAGCATAAGCAAGGTACTGAAAAGCAGATGAAGATAAAATGTCCCATCCCTGGAAGTGTTCCAGGCCATGTTGGACGGGGCTTGGAACAACCTGGTCTAGTGGAAGGTGTCCCTGCCCATGGCAGGAGGTTGGAACTGGATGATCTTTAAGGTCCCTTCTAACCCAAACCAGTCTGCGATTCTATGATAACTGGTAACCTGGGTTTCAGGAAATCCAGATCAATTCCCTGCTCTGGCTCCATTTCCTGCATGATCCTGGGACAATGAGTTAGTGGCAAAGATTGTAAGAGTTAAGTAACTAAATTGGATGAAAGTAGGAACTAGGCCCAGTGTGTTCAGTTCCACCCATCAGATTAAATTAAATATAGTTACTCCTCACTGACACCATGGTGTAAGTGAAAAGTGAGAAAGGTTCAAGACAATAAAATGGTTCAAGACAATGCATGTATTCAGTCTAGAAGCGAAAAAAACAAACTAGCATTAAGTATTAAAACAACTTTCCAGTTTGGTGATGACACTGAGGCATCACAGAGCAAAACCTGAATTAAGTAAGTGGTCTAATTAACTCATTATGAGATACAATTAAGGTAGTATCTCACAAAACCAGAACAGTATTAAGACGAGCTTTCCTTATTAGCACAAAGTGATTAACTATAATAGCAATGTTTACTTAAATAAATGCCTGAAGCAAAGCAGCAGGCCCGGTAAAATTACCTCTGTACCTTTCACCTTCCAGCAGATTTTTGGCCTTACGTAGATCCTGTTCATACTCACTTGTATTTCTGCAGTTTCTTCAGACAAATTAATAGCGGAAATAGTGAGATGAGAATTATGTGGAGTTCAGATCAGGCCCCATTCAGGCCACCAGCAGCACTTTTCCCCCACTCCTGTTCTGCATCAACAGGCTAATTTCTGTTCCACGCATTAAAAATGATATTGTTCACACTGCATGTTCACTGAAAAACTGCTACCCTGGTACTTTGTGCTGCAGTGCACACTATATCCTGATCCTCACTTAGAGCTCATCAGTTCAAAAGACAGGGAATTAATGGGCCAGATCTTGGGTTCTAGCTTATATTCAGAAGAAATAATACATTAACTGAATATAACAAACAGTATATGCTTAATAAACTATACAACAGAAATAATAAGTAGAGAAGTACTCGTGTAGGATAGGTGGACAAAAGTCACTAGCTCTTGGAAGTGACCCTCAATCATCCAGAGCTCTCATCCTCCAAATAATCACAATAATTTCCTATGATCCGGTGCTTCTTCCTTTGGGTGATCAGTCAAGTTTCAGTGAACATCTCAACTGTTCTGCTATTGCAAACAGTCAAGTATTATTTAAAACTTAATAAGGTTGCTAAAACATCTGCTAAATTTTTCATTCAGCTCTTTTTATACATGGCAATGTTCTGGAAAAGTTGGTGCCAAGTTATTAAAATAACTGTAACCTTCATATGCACGGATGTTGGGTAGCAACCAGCACAGGAAATTCTGGATTAAAAGCTCCTGATAAGACTGGGATGGTTTTAAAACATCTATGGGAGTTTGGGGTTGGTTTTAGTATATACCTGTTCTATTCTTAATCTTTTTATGATTTTTTTTTAAATTCAACAAGGCCCCAGGAAAATTAGGTTCCATATTTATGTTCTCCCCTCATGCTGAACCAAAAGTCCCAATTGTATACAGTTTGCAACAGGAAAGACAAAGGAAGACTTGCCATCAAATTCAATGACAAAGCTTTGGACATTAAGCAGTTCAGCCAACGGATGTATTCAATTTACAGTGTAATCCTGAGATACATGAGATCAGAAGGGATCTTAAGAGCCCATGATCTGCTCTGCAAGACTATTTCATACAACGCCATGGTCATGTGCAATTCTTTCCACACTGCTATCAGATGATTCCAATATGGGGCCACCAGAAGTGTTTTAAGTATCTCCTCACCCTCAGACAGGCTCTACATCTTTGCTAGAAGAAAGCACATCAGGAGATAAATCAGTGTTGAGGGCTGGAGCATTTTTTTGACTGACACATGGCATTTTAGCTGAGAATTTATGTCCCACTGATTGCACAATTTTCTCTCACCAAGGGGCTGGCAGGTGGTGACCCCATCACAGAATCACAGAATGGTTTGGGTTAGAAGAGACCTTAAAGCTCATCCAGTTCCACCCCCTGCCATGACCAGGGACACCTTCCACTAGACCAGGTTCCAAGCCCCATCCAAACTGGCCTTGAACACTGTCAGGAACGGGGCAGCCACAGCTTCGTTGGGCAACCTGTTCCAGTGCCTCAGTCATATAGGATGCTTTTTTTTTTGTGGAAGGAAGCTTTTATTTTCCCAGAAGCACAAAAGCACCAGGATGAAAAAAGGAGTTATTAGATGGATAGAAGAAGAAGTGAGAACTTCTGTTCATCACAAAATAAGAGCAAGATGAAAGGAGTTGCTTCTCTCAAGCCCATTTCTATGCAGGGAAACAAGTCAATCACAGCTGGGAGATCAGACCTTCCCCGCCAGCATCACAATTTCCCCTTTGCACTCCATGATAGATGTCATAGCCAAACTGTTTAATTATAGCAACTGTCCAAATTCCATTCATTTTTTCATTCACTAAGGTGCCAGTCTGTTCTGTGCCAGATTTAGCACATTTTCATAACCTTCTCTCAGAAATTTGGCCTGTTTATGGCAAGAATAGACTACTGTCCCTCAGATTGCAGAGTATTCAAGATGAGGCATTAACAAACAGCTTATATCATCAAATCCTTTTTCAGAGCTTTTTTAATCTATGTCTCTGCTAATACAAAAGAATAACTTAATTGAATGTTCTCAAGGCATGGCCTGACCATTTCAGTGATTTATTTATTTTCTTTCCTACAGACTTAGATCTTTAACCTGATCAGCGAGGTAAATGATTGCTGCATTTAGCACAAATTCCCCAGATTAATTCACTGCTCCCATTCTAATTAACTTAATGTTTGTGTACATTGAATTGCATTCTCACCTGCCTGTCCAGTCCTATAAATGATTCTTTTTTGATTGCACTGCTTTTCATTATTTAAACCCATAAGCAAATCAGAAAATCCTTCTTTCTTAGTAATTTTTCTTCAGTTTAAAGATTAACACAGTTTGTTTGCTGAGTTTTTTGTTCCCCAAAGAGAACAACGATCACTGCCCTCAACAGTTAAACTTCCTATAGCATTTTCCATACACCTATATGAATGAGGGGAAAAAAACACACAAACAAATATGATGTATATAAGCGTAATAAAGGAATACCAAATATTAGCAGAACTATGGCTTAGATAACATCAGGCTTAAGAAATTTTCTTGTGCCTCAGGTAGCAGAATATTAAATGTCCCAACCCTGATGACCATAATGATCCAAATTCTTTCCAGGGCTCCGGAGTGATCCCTGGTGCCCACTTAGCTGATATGATGATGTCCTGATTTTCTGAGGTGCTGACTATGTTCAGCTTCCATTGACTTTAGCCCCTGATGTTGCATGCTCAGCACTTCCCAATTTCAGGTTTCTGAAACCTAGTTCTTTTAGCCCTTCCTGGACACAAATAATTTTATTCCAAATTCACTACTGTTTCATGCACATACATGCCACCACTGGCCTTACGAAATCTTTACATTGCGCAGATACACATATAATAATTAGGAATTCCATATTTGAAAGATGATTATTAGAAGAAACATTATTCTGGGAATATGTCTTTTTTCAATATTACTAAACTCTTCCTGGGAAATTAATAAGCTCCAATACAAACCACTAAAATCAAAGGTATTTTTACCATCAATCTTACTGAGAGTACACCCAACTCTGTAGGCATTGATCCAAATACGACTAAGTCAATAAGAATCTTTCAATTGACTTTTCATTAGGCATTAAGCCCAAGATATCTAAGTATTCAAAAGAGAATAACAAATTCATTTATCTTAAGGCACTGCAATTTTGTCTCTGGTACGCTCAACGCAGAACACTGATCCTCACTCAAGTTTTACTATTTCTGTTCACTTGAGGGAAGGTCATTACATTTGCATAAATTAAAATTATCCATATATTATGTGTATGCTCAATAGAATCTAACAGTCAGCTATTAAAAGCCTTGTGCAGAAGAGTACTCCATATATATGAGACAGAGAGATGGGAGCAGTAAATAATAGTCTTTTTAGTTTGCCAAAAGCTCAACAAAATTAGTATGAAAAAAAATTCAGAGAGAACTTCTGCAGAATTTTCTAGTAACTTAAAGACGAAAATCAACCCCCCTTGATAGCCATTTCTTTCTATTTTTTACAAAAACCTCAGCATTTCATTTGGAGATACTAAAATACTTTCCTAGCTTATAAAATTTCAGTACATCGTATTCAGAAATAGACTAAATAGCTCAGAATATGGGGAAGCATTAACTTTGTTTTAAACCATGAGATTTTTGAACCAAAGCTGACAAATATTCTCAAAAGCTCTCAATTTATTTCTATCCAAATCTTCCTCATGGAAAAAGTTTCAAATGAAAAGTGCCTTTCTTACAGTATATATTTTAACTGATGTAGTACATAAATAAGTTGAGACAAAGAGCACAAACTGAATTTATTCATGATCCAAACCCCAATTTTCTGTAAAACATACAATATTTTCTCTCCTATGACTGTTCACTTCAGTCATCAGCTGTAATTGAAGGCTTCACAAACACATTAAGAAAATCTAAATACAATACTGATTAATCTATCATGCCAGTAATGCTGCCTCTTCAGAGTATTTCAGGCTAATTGTATTACACCTTGCATATATTGATACTATCTGTCCTCAGTCATACCATACTTTTTCAGGTAACATGTTATCACATCTTTTAAAATAGTTTTCGATGCTTTCCCATCACAGTATTATTCTTACTGGTTTACATTTCCCCTATATTTTCCTAATAACATTAAAGAGAATGAAACAAAAATATCCACCACAATCTACCCTGTGTTTAATTTCTTTCTATTTTTTTATGTTTACTATATCATGTATAACTGTAGGATTGCCACTCTTCTCTTGCTGGAATTACAGGGTGGTTTTCCCCAGGTTCCCCCAGAACAGGGTTAGGACAACATTCAAAATGCTGTCACATCTGCCTTATTCCCTGTTTTAAACCTTAGGATGTTTGTTCTCAGAATGATCTTCACCACTTCCATATCCATAAATAAGCTTAATCAGTAATTTCTTGCCCTGCTTGAGACAATAGAAGTGCCCAGTTTAGCTCATGTGGCTGGTGTCCCATAGCTGTAAGATCTGAAATGCTCTGCTGGCTTTATCCCCCATATAAACTTCTCATTCTCAATTCTACAATCAGCTGTAACCATAAGAAAAAAAAAAAACACACTGCTTTTGTGCTCCAAAAGTATTTTAGGGTTTAAAACAAATGACACAACCAAGGAAGACACAGAAACTGCTGACTCTTTCCATCAGGCATACAAACAGTTACATTTTGCTATAGTTTAAAGCCTTTCATTTTAACAATAAAAGATAAAAACATGGCATAATTTATATCTAAACCAATTGTTTAACATGGTTGAAGTTTATTGATGGAAATCTATCCTTCTTGTCTTCATTACTAGAGCAAATACTACTTGTGCCACACAGGAGAATGCCAGTTTCCTATGCTACTTTCAGTTAGCATGCTTATTTTTCAGAGCAATTTCAGAGTATTTCTCAGCCCTTTGAGGCAATATCTGTGTCCTCACCATAGAAAATCTCGAAACTCAAGGCAGCAAAAGCACAGTGCCTGTGGAAGATGATGACATACATTACTTTTCTCTCTAATGGCTTGGGAGAAGAAAGTGGGAAGAGGAGCAGAGATAGGCACAGGAATCACTGACAGAATTACCTAAAGGCTTCAGAAATCCATGAAAAAGCTAAGCACAGAAGTGCACATGCTGATCAACTGAACACTGTGTGAATAAACTTTCCCCCTTTTTCCTTTTGACATGGAGGTGGATATGGACCATGTCAAGAAAAGGGGAAAAAAAAAGGAGGATTATAATAACTCTTAGAGCTCTCTTTCCTTTTATCTGTCAACAGGAGAAGGAAGCAGCAGTGACTTTTAGGCATGATATCTATTTTCGTCTGAAGTAGATCTCCCAGCCGTCTCAGACTGCACAGGAGACCACGTCCATAACAGAAGTCAAGTGACTGCTATGAAAACTAAACATTGCATCTCTGGATGACTAAATCATATTAACATCCCTTTCTTGAAGCACAGGGATGCATATGTTTCATACACACAGCCAGTACTTTATATTGAGAGTGCTACAGCGCAGGTGGAGTTTCACAATAACCTATCTTGGAATGCAAAATATTTGCACTGGCACTGTTAAGGACCTGGTAGCAACACAGATTACACAAGTTTTAAAATGTTTTCATATTAACAATGGTTATTTGGGGAGGTTAAATGATTAGTTTAAATAAATGTGCTCCTAACTTAACACTAAAGCTGTGATTCAGATGATCAAGTAGCAATTTTCGAAATCAGAATTTGTTACGAGCTTGATTTCATTATTAGGTTTACATCATCTTTAAGTAAACAGAATAATAAAGAGGGCAAGCACACACTGAAGTACTGTAATCAAACTCATAATTTCCTCTTCCATTTCTAGAATGCAGAAGGTTAAGAGCAAGCTACTTCACAGCTCTGTTCTGAAACATCCCAAATAAGCACCCTCCCCAACATGCTAGGGAGGACTACCATTTACATTTTTTTAACTCAAAGCAATAGTTCTAAACTTTCTTTGCCACCATTCTGCTGAAAAGACACTTAAAACCTATCCTTTCGCATCTGCCTGAAATGTTGCAACTGTGTGATTAAGGACCTCCTGGGTAAAATGAAAGCTCAGTATCAAACGAATCAGTTTCTATCATGCTGTAAAACTGAATCCCAGCATAATGAAAGCACAGCTATACCCCTGTTATCATGTTACACCTGTTACAACACAGGTAAGTTATCCATGCACAGTGCATCTTAGTGTACACAGGCATCTACTGCTCATGCATATTTGTTACACAAAACTGGTGAGTGGGTTTATGCAAAGGAACATGAAGACTCTTCCCTCCTTCCCGTTTTTCCACCTTTCACTGTTCACTTTTGCATGTTTCTGGTTATTCAGTAGATAAGACATTCTTAGTGGCACCTCAACATCAGTACAAGAAGGAAGTTTTGAATGACACAACCCTTCTACCACTTTTATTACAGCAAGTTTAATGCAGTAGCTGCCAGTATTGAAAAACTGCAATCCAATAAACTATTTTCAAATACATATACAGGCTACTCTGTTTCTGTGCTCTCCTTCATTTTTATCACCACGATGTTTCGCAATATCTTGTTGCGATAAAAAAGATCTCAGGTAAAGTTCTCAGAAGTGCCCACAGTTCCACCAACTTTAGTAAGATACATGTTCATTGGCATCATGAGTGCTTCTGAAAACACTGCCCTTCAACTTTCTTTCAAATGCTATCCTCATTTGGAAAAGATTCTGGGATATTATATCCCAGCTGTTATCCAAGCTTTACCTAACATTGATGATCCTTAAAAAAAATCGTTACCAGATGTCTTAGGATTTCAGGCCAATCCCTTAGCATCTTCACTCTAGAGACAGACTACATTGAAGGAGCTCTCAGAAGTTCCAGCCTTGTTCCAGTGAAATTTCTGCACAGTTATCGTGGAGTTTGCTCTGAAGCAGAGCAGGCTCCAAGGAGGTTCCTGAAGTCTCTTGGAAAGGAAATAGGAAGAGGCAAGGATCTCCTCACAGGGCATGATTATAAAAGGCCTGTTGCTGCTTTCACAGAAATTTCAGAAGACCAGTAAAGTAGAACTTATTATTTTCCCCATCCCTATTAAGCTGGTAGTGTTTCTCATCATAGAAAACTCGATGACTCTTTTATTTTTACTGTCTGTTTCTACATCATGGGTATTAGAAAGGTATTTGGGAAAGAAAAAGTAAAATAAAATAAACACAAGCAAGCAATAATTTTTGATCTCCAACACCATTACTGAACCAAATGTTGGTTTTAAAACGGAAAAATCAAGGCAAAAGATTACAGGAATATTACAGTTTTGATAGAGTTCAGGTATAGTAAAACTACAATAAAAACATTCCTTATTATGTTAATGAAAAATAAAACACTGTAAGAAAGCAGCACTGTTCATCTCAGTGAGTGATTCTGGTCTCAGATTGCAAAGAAATGGGCAAATAATAACAAGACACCTGATGTTAGATGTAGCTTTGGAAATCCTCTTCAGTAACACAATACTTGCCTTGAAAAATGCAGCCTCTCAGTTTTTCTGGCACCTGGGAGAAGTTACTTTGTTCATATTTTTAAATTAAGATTCTACAACACCAGCCAGCCATTTTCTCCGTGTGTTTCAATGTAAGAGAAGGGTATAGGCAACCTCTGGATTTTATTTAAGGCCTTTTTTCTTTGTTTATTTACCCAAGCCAGTAAATAAAAAAATCACCTTGGTCCACAATGCAAGAGTGCCTTTCCAGGAATAAGGAGCCTGGGAAGACTGAATACCATAATTCCCTCAAATTCTGAAAATTACCACTGCTGAATCACAGTGAATGATCATTGCTTTCTGAGGGTAAAAGTGTAATTGGTAGTAGATCAATAAGTAATTTTATTCAAAAGGAAATCTTCTGTTCCTGAAAGTACAGAGATTCTTGAATAAAAATCAAACTAATACATTAAGAAAGTTGCGACTAATCTAAGCAAAATTTTATACTGCCCTACTTACGTTTATCTCAACTGATTATTTATTTATGTTGCCATAAAAATCCAGATGCTTTCAATTTTGATTGCTAGTTATTTGCTTTAAGGCAGCTGAAATTACATTTTCAGACTTCCTAGCTTGACAATCTTGCTTTCTGCTTAAGATTTATCATCACAAAGGAATGGTGAATTCAGAGTGTAAATTCTAGCATTAACAGTAAGCACCGTCAATTGTGATACACTGTAATTCCCTCACTGGATTCCAGATTAGATCCTCCAGGATTAATGCACCTCTTACATTGCTAAATCCTGTTTTATGTAATTAGATTGCAGTAAACTGCTGTATCTGTACAGGTATGATTTTTCATTGTACTGTAACTGTACATGATATGATTTTTAATTGAGCAGCCATATAAAGTAGCACTGTATAAATGCCTGAGACCCTTTACAGTACCGTATGCTATAAACCATTATCATTAAGATCACCATTGGCCCTGAAAGGTTCATTAACAAACCACTGCATTTACATTAAAACAAAATACATTTTGAAAAATACAAATATAAGAGCAATCAAGACAAGAGGAAATATCAGGTGTGTAGAAATAATACTTACGATATGCAGCTCTAAATAATCTCCAAGCCCAGTAGAACTGTCCACTCGTACCAACACAGCTTCTTTCTGCACAGTACTAAACCCTATTGCCAGTCTGTCTGCACGAGTGCTTGGCCGATCATTAGGAGGCCACGTGTAAGTGATCTGTCCACCACCTTTGCTAAAGATGTATGTTGTTCCCGCTGTAAAACAGGAATAAATATCATCAGCTCACTTGCATCAATGCAAACCAACACTCTACAAAAATCAGGATGTTCTCATACAGCAAATAGATTCATAGAAAGAAACAAGACTATATTTCAACATTTAGGGGCCTTTATCTCTGAAAATTCTGCAGTAAGCCCAATATTAGTGTTTTTTATTTTTGTATTTTAAATTACATACTGCAATCAACACAAAATATAGCAATTGCAGTGCCTTAAAATACCCTAGCTCTGATTCAGAAATGCATATCTATTCAAGAGAGTTCTTAAGCATATGCTTGAAGAACACGTTTCTGTGATGTGCAGAACTGGGATGAGTTGAACCAAATGCTTTTCTGCCTCTGCAGAGAAGAAATCAAGTACTTCCAGTTATCTCCTGACAGACAAAAAATGCAGCTCCTTACACAATGAAAATGATACGCAGTATATGATAGATCACTGTGCCCAGCAAAGCAAGACTGTAACAAATACATTCAGATAAGACTACTATGGATCTGAGGTTTATCAGCTTGTGACAGATGGGGATAACAAATGGAAACATACTTTACTTGTCATGTCGGGACAAAAAGAGATCAGTCTATCATCTAAGTAATGGCTTATTTGCATAATTCTCAATGTATAACTCACAAGAGTGGAAATCTTTACATGCTATATCCAGTGTGCACTTACAAAACCTATAATGTGTTTTAAACAAGTGTTGCAATCTAAAACCACTTAGCACTCAGGTGCTTAATTTCATCACCAGCATTTTTCCTCAGCACTAAACTAGCAGCATATCTGAACATTTTCCATTTAAAACTTGTAGCCTAACAACAGCATCTAGCAGGTAAACGGTACATGCAGTTTCATCTTTCATTTGTAAAGTCACTACAAGCTGTCCACTTCCTTTCTATGAAGACAGGTCAAAGCTTTAGGGAGATGTCAGTGCATTGTAAATACAGATGCTTGATTTCACTAGCTGTTCTAAGCTGGATCACTCTGTGGCTACTCTCAATTTTATTAGATGCAATTCAGTTTATTCCACCCAATATTCTCACTACACACTTCCTATGTTCACATAAGGAGATAATACATAACAACATACTTGTAATTTTCCTACTTTCTTTCAAGATTGACCAAAAATGCTGTGAGGTTCTAAAATTCCTGGAACACGTCAACTTTTAAAGCCAAAACCAAGAAAGGTTGTACAGTTACACCACTCCTTCAACTTCCAGATCAAAATCTTACTTTAGTCCTGAACTGGACTGCTTTGCATCAGTCTCAAAGCAAAAAGGCCATCTGGTCTTTTTGAAAAGATATCCTGCATTTACCCCTAACATCAGTTTTCCTTTACGGAATTATGTACCTACCCATTAGTTTTTTCCAGTACAAGCAATCTGTAATATTTTGTGCACTGTGCATAGCACTTAAAAAATGGTAAAGCTCATTTTATATCAACACACTGGCAGGTTTGCACTGTGCTTCAAATAAATCTCTTGGCTTTCTCTCTATGGCAAAATACCAACCTGCATGTGTTTTATGAAAACCTGTCAACTCTCTTTAGCAAAGGCAAACACAGTAACATCTGATATCTAAGGTTTCACTTACACTCCAAGTGAAATCAGGATTGATCATCATTCCAAAAAGTTGGTAAAGATATGGGCTGTGCCTTAAAAAAGCTTGGTAATGAACATGACCAAATTGTGTCTGGTTTAGGAACATGTGTGACAAAAACTCCGGTCGTAGTATGTACCAGAACAAAGACACATGAGATAGGTAATATCACTCTTAACGGTCCCAGAATTCTCCTACTTGCTGCTTATGTTGACTTCAAATCTTGAGCTAGTTGAGGAGTGAGTTTGGACCTTCCTACAGTACATTTAACACTGGTGTCTGCAGTGAAAGGATTTATTTTGTGTTGATGAAAAACTGAGGGTGTGATCCAAAGCTCATTATAAACAGTGTCAGCCTTTCTGTTGACTTCATAAAATACTGTGTCAGGTCATGAATGAGGTTTTTATAAGTAACAAAAATGAGAAGACTAAGAAAAACCAACTCCTTACACCTCAATGTCACAGATGAAACTGTTTGAATAGTACATAAGATTTAAGTGGGAGTGCATAATTCTCCTTTTCCTGGTTGTAACAGATGTGTTTACCCAATATAGAAGACAAAGAAAAAGCCTGCTGAGCCATGGTGGAGTCATATTGAATACAATGACCCAGAAATAAGTCTCCAGATCTGAACAACGAGAGACTCTGTTGTCCTTATTCAGAGTGAACCTCTGACACAGTGTTTTGTTAAATACTGCCCTTCAAATAAACAAATGAAGAGCAATTTGTTCCGTCCTGCTGCTGCATTGAAGCCAAAGTCAATGTCAGTAGGGCTGGACAAATCTAACTGTAATTCTTGAACTATGTAGAATCAACATCAAAGTTAAAAAACTTATCTTTCACCTATGATAACATGTAGCTTATGGTTTTCATGACAAAGCTTTCCCTTCTTCATAACTGACCATTTTGTAGCTCTTCAAATTAACTGCATGCCTGGTAGCAGCCTAATGAATCCATGTTGATGAACACAGCTCTGCCTCTGTCTAAGCTGTACAGGGAGTCACGTTCTTTGAATTTCCTGTATTAATTATGAAAAAAATGGGTCGGAAGCCATTTGAGAATAGATCCTTTAGTGTTTGTATTTCAAGAAAGACAAATATAATAATGTAAAATTTATTACTCTGGGATTGATCTCAGCTTATAGTCCAACCTCCCATTAACTATTAAAAGCAAGAAACTGAGTAGTTGTTTGAAACCACCCTGCTCACTGTCAATCTTGGATATGTTAACAACAGAGGAAGCCTAATTCACTTGCTCCATAAAGGCTTTTATGCTCCCTGACAAACCTTATAATGTCTGTGCTGTTCTTTCAGTACACTGTCACTAAAAACCAGTTATTCTCCTTCTTTCTCTTTAGCTTATGGCACTGTGCTGTTTGGAGTTTATCATCTCAAGAGACTTGAAAGCAGAATTAGAATGTCAAGAATAGCAACGCCATCAGCACAGTACTTGTAAGTAGGCAACTTTGTAACATGCCAGTTCTATCTCTCAGCCACAGAATTTACTGCATAATTCTTTACACGTCCATGCATCTACACAATGTTTAGGAAAAATGTCCATACAGCTCTTTGAAATTCCTAACCATAAAAGCATAGCTCCTATTGTAACAAACTGCCAGTGGTCAAGATTCTGTAATGTTTTTTAATGGTCTGGGTCCCTCAAGTCCTACTTGTTTGTAAAATTCATCTTTATGAAATAGAGCATTCATTTCAGCACAGCCTGGCAGCAACTCAAGGACATCTGCTTACCTATACAGTATTAAGCAGATAAATATTTTGTTTAGTACCCATTTACTGTATCTATTACTGTGTATGACTGCAAAGCTTTTCAATATTTATTGCTCTGAAGTCACATTTGATGCAGTTTAATAGTTCACTCAAATCAACAACAAATCAACAGCTTTCTACCTTCCTCGTGTTCATCCCCATTTTGTGTTCATGGTATACTGCACTAGTGTACATAATTCCATTTTTCCCACATAATGTTAGTAACCTTAATGTTTACTTCCGACATTCACATCAGGTTTCAGATGCTGATTAAGTGAAAGCAATGGTTTGATTGAGCTCTGGACCCCAGTGAACTGTGATTCTATCCCACTCTGTAGCTGAAAAACTAAAGACTGAAGCCTATAAACGTCAATAATGAAAACTATCAGCTGCTCTTTCATTAACAGTAAAGCAATTTTTAACTATTACAAAAAACCATGAAGGGTAAGCACTGCTGGTTATAATGAGAAATTACCCAATAATGTGATTTCTTCCTTCTGGATATTATCAATACTTTACTTCATTCTGGGCTAGAATGTGAACCCTGTTATTCCCACTGGTAACTGATTACTTGCATTGATAAACCTGCTGAATCCAGTGAGACTATTCGTGCAGGCTACTACTAATTACCAAGAGTGAAGAAGTTACAATATTAATATATATATACACACACATTTCCCAAACATCTGTATGGAGGAACTAATCACACTTCAGGGCAGCATACAGATCTCAATTAATACTTCTTGTTATGTTTTCCTCTATGTATTTTTATCCTGCCAAAGCTGAAGTTCCAGAAAAGTACACAATATTTCTGTATGTAGATTTGTACAGATTTTCTAAGGTAAGTAAAAGGAATGCTTCAAGTCTGAAGGATGATATCTTGCGGGGGAGAGACAGAGAGGACAGTGTCTAAATGATCAGTTTGGTGGATGAGAAAACAACTCTTCCATGTGTTTCTTCTTGGACTGTGATGTGTTATTTATACAGAACAAAGAATATATATGCCACAGGGTTGAGGTGAGGAGTGAATGGCCAGTAGGGTTAATTATGGGAAGAAGATGGGAATAGCTGCTGGAAGAAGCATTTCAAACTAAGTATCAGATTCAACTACTTCCTGAAGGCATCCTGGTATGCTCTCTCCCACTAATCTGGGCAGGAGCCTGAATATGGATTGTAACTGCTTTGCTGCAACAACAACATAAGGCTTCTCTTAAGTACAGTCTATTTAACAACAGAAGAGGTGCACTGGATAGGGAAGAGATTTTCAAAGAGATAATTGTCTGTAGCTCTGAAAAAAGCTTGAGCCACAGGGGTAGCAATGGAGAATGATGTCTCATTTTCTGGCCAGGTTCCTCTTAGATTCGCAGATATCAATATTCGCAGGTATAGGAGTGTTTTTATGATGTTCCTTTTGAACATCACAAAGCTGAGTTTGACCATACTCAGCTTGGAAAACCTTAAAGGGTCATAGTTTTCCTGGAAATTGAGTGCCACTCAAAACAATTTCTGGGGCTAGCAGTCTTACCATGCCAGTACATTTGTCAACTGTAAGATCACAAACTGCATAGCGCAATTCCTTAGTAGTAAGATTACTTCATTCATTGATCTCTCATTCTACCAGAGTAACTGTAAGACTCACTGACCAAACTAGCACTGACAAAGACTGCTGCTGCTGGGTTTTGTTATCACTATCTTCATCAATTAATTATATCATCTTTCCACATCAGGTGAAGATGCTAATGGAATAAAGAGAATGGAAAATGCCTATCTACCTAATGTCAGCCTCCTGTGGCACCCACCTTTCACTATGCTACAGCTAAGCTCTAAAATTCAGTGTTTCTGTTAAAGAGACTGAAGCCACATCATGTTTACAGTGGCTGCTGCTAGCTGAACCTCCAAACTTCCAACACTGTGTCTAATACTACTGAGGCATCTGTAATCTCTGCATATATTAATGCTGTACTGATGGTTATCTAGAACTGGAACCTGTTTCATCACACAGGACACGTCTTAAAAGTTGTGTTCAAGAGGCTAGCTTTACCCAGACAATAACTAGATGAACATGACGTCAACCAGATCAACCAGCAGCCAAAATGATTCATTAAAATAAGCCAATAAAGCAGCATCCCCAGTATATAAAAGATGCTGACACAGAAATGCCCTCACTTTGTTGCTGCTGTCTGCTACCTCTATTAATGCCAGCATTAAATACGTAGAGATAAGACACAGCCTCCTACATTCCTTGATAAACAGAAACTATGATATGGAGTTAGTATTAATTCAAACACAACCTTATATTGTATTGTAGAAATCCTCTTCCCAATCCACTACAGAGACTCTGATTTGCTTTATCAGAGCCAACAAGGCTTTTCATCACACTACCTTCAAGTTTTCAGAGAGCTATAAAACAGTGCTGTGCATGGTTTATGATATTCAGCTATCCCCAAGAGCTGTCTTCAGGTAAAGGTCTATGTGATAATAGAACAACAGTCTCGAGTCAAGCTGAGCCTCCTGGCCTTTGCAATGACATTTATTGCAGATCCAAGGCAGTAACACAGAAGCTTTTTCCTCAGTCTTTTTTTCCACAGACCACTGAGGAAAGAATTGCTTTAGGCAGCTTAACCAGCTCGGCACCATGCTCTCTCTGCACAAACACAAAGGCATGTGCCCACAAACCAAAAAACAAACAAACCAAGAAAACCAGGAAACCACTCCCTTCTTACTTCTCCTTTCCTCCAGTCTATGGCAATGGTATATGCACAGTACCACGACCTGGGAAATGCTCTGTAGGTGGCACAATAACATTCTCACCCATCTAAAGCGATTCATACAGTCTTCCCAGAATTTGACTTTCTGGCAACGGGCTCTTAATTAAAAGAAGTGCTCAACCTGAGATTGATCACTAGCTCAACTGATAAATGTGCAACTATACCTTTGGCTTCAAATACTCAGACTGAAGCATGGTCTGATTCCAGTTAATTCTCATCATTTTTTCTGAGAACTCTATGGAATACGATTTGTGGAATACTCCACTGAATCACAGAATGGTCTGGATTGGAAGGGATCCTAAAGGTCATCTAGTTCCTTCCCCTTGCCATGGCCAGGGACACCTTCCGCTAGACCAGTGGAAGCCCCATCCAACCTGGCCTTGAAAGCTAGGTCACGTCCTATCTTCCCCAGAAATGCAAGAAAGAAATGCTTTTTCCATGTGGGAAGATTGCCAAACTTATTTAAGACCCTTTAAATGTTAAAGGTGCTATACAAACACAAACCCTCTTTGTTTCTCTCTTTGTGCTTTATACCTCACGGTTTATATTTTACACTGCACACCATAATAAAGTGGTGGTAGTGGTGGTGGGAATACTCCATTCCAGTTCCAATTGCTCTTGTTATTTTAATTCCTAAGTTTCAAATGTGAAGGCTTATTTTTAGAAATTTTTGCTGTGAAGGATAAACTTATGGAGCTACACAACATATCCACTGTCCTTGCTCATCCTCCAATAGCTTTTTAATCCAATAGTCAAGTTCTGCCAAATTTGAGAGAGGGGTAGACAGCAATTTCAAACAAAATTCACTCTTAGCAGTTTAATGAAAATCAATGACGGTGAAAAAGAGAAATCTGTAGAGCTCAACTATTATATTTTCTGCTTGGCACTTGGTAGTTGCTGAATATTGGTGGGCCAGTCAATACACTCAGTGTACTATGCTGGCTAGACAATGGTGCCACACATTTGAAGTGTCATCAGGAGCTCTGGGAAGAGAGACGAACAGAAGCTATTGGATTTTTACAGCAAGAGAGAGCAACATTTGGAAACAAGGCATCATTCCATTAAAAAAAAACAGGATTCATTATTTTTGCTGCTTTTTGAATAAAATGTTCGTATTTCAAGTCAAAATATCCGATTTATCTACAATGAGAGCATCTAGCTCTACTGATTTCAATAGGATCACTAATAGACAAACAACTAAAACTTATGAGTGGTGATGGCTGAACAGATGTGTACACCTACACGGAACAACTCTTACACAGCTTAGTGTCAGCATTACAAGTTAGCATCATTCTTACCATCATAAATGACACAGTTGGTTAAAATGAGTTTCACAGAATTTAAAGGATTTTTCATCTGGAGTGATTCTAATATCTTCACTCAAACCAAGCAGCACCTACACCTTGAATGACCCCATTCATTTAGATTAGATCACTTAACTGGAGTAAAGTACTACTCAGTTTGAGTAGGCACATCAAACTAAGAGCTTTCAATTTTGTTTAACATGAATATAATTTTGAGAAGGACCTTAGCTAAGGAAGAACTAGCTGAAAGGACTCCTAAGAGCATGTAGGAATTACAGTATCTGTTCATCTGACTTATTAACAAAACGTGTTGATTTACTGAATGCAAATAGACTTGATAGTATTTAAGCACTGATTCTGTAAAATTACTTTGATTAGCTTTGAAACGTCCACAGAAAGAAAATTCTGGGGTTTGTGGATCTCATTATCATGTCCATTTTTACAAAAACTATGATTTATTTTATTAAAGGGTTCAGTCTTTCTAAAGCAAATCTGACACAGACTGGTAACAGAAAATTATTGCTCTTCTCCAGAATCTCTCAGTTTCAAAATTCCACTGGCTGCCTATTACCTATCACTTTTCCAGCATGGATGGCTGTTCAAAATGAATTTAGAACTTTTCTGCATGAAACATAAGTCAAGTAAAAAAATATTGCCTTGCACCTTTATGTAACATAGGTGGTTACAAAATGATGTATTTCTGAAATCAAAGCTGCTTTAAATGTCATAATGCAGTCAACATGAAACATTTTAATCCATTATAACTCTATTAAAGGTAACAAGGATACAACATGCCTGCTTCTGAAAGCTTGGAAAAGTCAGATGGAAAAGAAGTCAAACATCTATAAATAAGGGAAGTTTTATTCTTCCTCCAACCTTGTAAAGTTATAGTTAAATTTCTTGAGCAGTGTCTAGAGAAGTGGAAATCATGTTGTTGGGAAACATATATGAGAAGACAATGAGATGAAAAATACTCCCAAACAGATAGAATGCAAAGGCATTATGAGACTGAAATTAATAAACCCAAGTACTCTTGAAGACAATAGGACTGTTCTGGTCCCCACATTCCATACATTAAGAAATGTCAAGGCCCTATACTTCAATTTAACAACTGCTACATTAAATTCCATTAAAATAAACAGGCTGTACATGTAGTGATTTGCTTCTTACAGCTTATTAGTTGTGCCAACATATAAAAGCAATGTAGTTAAGGGACTAGCTAGCTGAAGGGATTTCTAACAGGATGCAGAAACTAGGACATGAGCTCAAATACTACTCAGGTTGATAGAGACCAAATGTTGTTACCATCTGTTGGTGGCCTATGTGAAATCATTCAGTGGTTCCAGTCCAGGGACCTTACAAACTCAACAGACACCTGGCAAAAGTTAGGAATTCCATAAGCCAAGTAACTTGAGTTTCCAAGCTTGCTCAACTGAGAGTCCCATAAGCTGAAGACACCAGGATCTGAACATCTCCCACAGAAGTAGCTATGCACAGATGTCCATATAGGCCAAAAAACAGTGGTGGGAAATCCAAAACTAAATTTTCTCTGTATAGGTCCATCAAAAGACAATGTACTTTTCAAAGAAACAATATAATAATTTTTAAAAGTCATTATTTCATGCAAAACAGTGCCTGAAGTTATGCTTTTAGTCAAGCACCCTCAGTGGTATCCTGATTCTCAGAAGAGGTGCAGCATTTCTGGCATTCTTTAAAACTCAAACCCCTATTCTATAATGAAGATGCAAACATCTTAAATAGCTGGCCTTAAGTCATTTAATTATGTTAAAACAGACAGAAGTTTGGCTGCAAATGTTTAGGATGCTTCCAGGTTAAAGCCTTCATTTCTTATTGGCTTCCTTATTAACACAATACTCCAGCTATCCAATCTTGCATTAACTTGCTTATTTTTACCTGACATTTATATTATCTTCCTTGCTAAATTGTGCATCTCATACTTTCATCTTGAAAGATCCTGAAATACTTAGAGAGCTCTCTAAAGCAGTAAAAACTGCTCCTACAAGAAATGCATAACATGGTGAAACTAAAAGAACTGCTAACTGCAAGCCTGTTAAATTCACAGAAAACTAATAAAAGCACAAGGATGTCAGATGCTGGACTAAACTAAGATGCTACTAGTACCTGCAGCAGAAAGATAGTCCTGGCAACACTGCAACTTAGAGAATTTGCTGTGATGGAACCTCTTTTGAAAATAGCAACTTGCATTATGGACAAGGTGCAGTGAAGTTTAACATTGCTTGTTTGCAAAGATAGTGAAGAGTAAGAAGTCCTGTGGCACACATGCTCTCCTACTGATTACTCAATTACTAACAGTTAGCAGGCAAACTAGCGTGGTAGCATTTCTGAACACTTTCATGTAGACATACATGAGCTATACCTGCATAAAAACAGAAAGAACATAGTTTCTTGCAGATGTGGCATCCTGAAAAGCAAAACCAGCAACTGTTCTTCTAACAAAAATGAACTGAAACGAAAGATATTAAATCTTTGGAAAAATACAGAGCTTAAACCTCCCTGAAGCACATGAATCCACCACTGAAGCAGCTGTTAGGTTGCTAGAGGCGTCTCAGAGGCAGACCTGGCAAAGGGAAGAACTGATGAGCAGGCTACAATATTAACTGCAGTCTGGTAGCACTGAATTGTCTAACTCCAAGCATGAGTAAGCCCAAAAATTCACTTTATTTCACTTTATTTGATATACAGAGTAATAACTGATTTTAAAAAGCCTCACATTTTCAAACCAAAGCTAGTCCTCACCAGCATTACATGTCCTCAAACCTCAGAGGTGCATCAGGTAAAAAAATACACTGTAAATAGACCTGGTTGGTGGGCTCAAGGGAAGCCTAAAAATAAGAACCAGCAAGCAGCTATACGAATTATACTCTATCTGAAAAGATTTCCTAGTCATCATCATAAAGATTGATTCTGGGACATCAATGTTTACTTATGTTATCAAATCTGCACATGAAACAAATAGTGTTTAATAGGGGTACACAGATCCAGCTGTATTTGCATCTTTAAGGTTATTAGACCATTATAATAACAGCTAACAGAGTCCAGCCAGGTTGGGCCAATTCACTTCCTTCCTACTTTTTTCTATTCTACAACATTACAGATTTCCAATTGTGGTCTGGCACAAAAATGCTACATGCCTTGTGATTATGATAATTGCTATCATTCTTCTTTGGAAAGTCCTTATGCTGTTGTTTGTAAGCAACAATTCACCGCCAGCTTCAGAGGATAAAAAGCTGCAGTGAAAAATACACATCTTCTTATTTTCACTGCTTTACATAGTTGAGTAACTACTGGGCATGGTTTAACCACTAGATTCCACAACGGTATTTGGAGAGAACCTGACAAAACAGTTTTGGAGGGTAAGCTGCTCATGCATCCCAGCAGGGACTAACTCAGGCATCAACTCTGACACTCCATATGCCAGTACTATTAGCTATGACTTAGCTCACCCATGTATGCAAGAAAGGTGAGCAGTTCATCACCCTCCAACATTAATCCAGTCTAATTAGAGCAGAGATTTTGTGTAAGCCCAAAGGTCTGGCTGGAGGAAATTATGATTGCTTTTTACTTCCTGAAGTGAAGATCAGTCTTCAGTAGTTTGAGAAGCCTTATTTTAGTACAGCACTTTATAGTAACATACAAAATAATGTTAAGAACCCTTCAAAACTGTAATACCAATGCATGTGGAAAATTATTCTGTGCAGAAATGTGCTCAGGGATAACCCATTTTTAAATAAGTATTAGTTGCCGTTTGTTAAAAAAACAAAACAACAACACAAAGCAGAATATTTCCCAAGAAAGGAAGGAAGAAACAATGGCTCAAATACACTAAAAACCAGGTGTACAGAATCAGCTACTAACCTGGGGGTTTTGAGGACTGCTGCACTACAGTATTTCTTTCCCAGATTCACATAAAGCATGTTTCTAAAAACCCTTCTTCATCTCACACAAAGATTAAACCCATTGAAGACACCCAAATATTAAACTAGTGATTGTATGCTATTTGCCTTGAAATCTGTTAAATTAAATTTTACAAGCCATAAGGGAAGGAGGGCTCTCTGTCTGTCTTATAAATGTTCATCTAATGAACACAAATCAGAAATTAAGATTCGTTATTTAAATCTAGACGGTTTTGTTCATATCCTGTTTAGTTCTCAAAGGACACTACATACTCCTTGCTCACACATGCTGGAGTCTCAGTAAGATGGTTACTGAATGAGAGGCTGGCTTTGTGATGATTTTGCTAGCATTTCCAACAACAATGCTACCTAAACACTGCAGTAGAAGAAGAGAGTAGTATTTTTGGAACACCCTGCTGTTCTAAAGTGCATTGTGAATATTAACATATTCCAGTAAATTAGTTTGCACTCATTATCATAAGCAATTACTTACTGTTTAGATGCTACTGATATTAAATTGGCAAGCAATTTTCAAGAACTAATACATAACATAAAAAGCTTTTCAACATTCTAACCGTATGAAAAGACAAATGTTTCTAGTAACACAGTCCCTTATAGATAGATGTCTCTCTGTGTATATAAAAAATACGTGTATCTCTTTCTATCTGATACCTCTTCTTCAGTTGCAAGTGGATAACTACCTGAGGCTCTGTGACAAGCTCTTTATAAACTCTGTTTTGATGCTGTGGAGTAAATCACAAATACCTCAGGCCAAATGCGACACTAACACCTCATTCACGCTGAAAGAGAAACTGTTTTCATGCTCATTTTTGAAAATCATAGTTTAGAAAATACATCGAAGTGAAGTTCAGTTCTTTGCTCTCAAAGTTATTATTTGTTTCTGGTATAACAGTGCCAGATAGCAAGGGTAAATCGACACTCATGTCCTCAAGATATGGGTAGGAACAGAACAAGGTATGGAGAACCTGTCCTGCTTTCGGCAGTAACAAAAACCTGAGCCTATTTCTCTACACTCCAAGCAAGCAGTAATCCCAAATGAAATAACCAAGGTCACCTCAAAATAAAAACCCAAGTGAGAAAACAACCAGGCCTCCTTTTCTGAAGGACACTTAGTGAATGTTACAGAGACATTCTTAACATGGTCTTCAGCTTAATCACAGAAAAGGTGCAGATCATGTATCATGAGCCAAAGAACACAAAGAGCTTCGCGAGGAGTCTACAACAATGAGAACAACTTGCCTTGTTGCTTAATTTACATCTTGGCCCCAAGCTTCAAGTGAATTAGGCCCCAGCTGAGAAACACAGCATGCCTTTTTGGCTTACATGACACCATTCCTCATTTTGCTCCACACAAGAGTGGAGTCAGTGGCAGAGGTGTCCCGGAGCACGTCCAAGGAATGAGGTCAAACGTGGGAATTTGGAACAGGCTCTTCCTTTCTCTGAGCCAGCCCATACTGCTGAGGAGTAAAGAACATGCACCCAATGTCCTATCTGCCAGCAAGTGCCTCAAAGTTGGCCCACTGGATACAGGATAGACACACTAATCCTTACACTCTCGGTGAGCAGAAAGACCTCAGTATGCCCAAGTGGAATTTCAGACGCATGCATCAGTTAGTAATACACTCGCAGATCCTGTTCTGGTGGAATTAAGCATCTATTAAAATTGCAACCCACTGGTTGAGTGTATAAGACAGTAAACTACTTGCATGGGTATTGCGCCTACCTACCTGTTTATACAAAACTGCCATTAATGCAACCATGAACCTTAATGGGGACCTTGGGAATCCAGTGTACCAGAAACAAACCACAGTAGTTTAAGTAATTCCCAGAGTACGTTTCTAAAAATATAACTTGTGATCTCAGGTCTCAATCTTTCAAGCTACGTTTCAGTCTGGAACCAATCACTGTAACCATCTTATCTCATAAAATACACAATATGTAACAGAAACACTAATGCACCCTTCACTCCAGGGGCACAATGATCCCTGTCTGCCATGCTTGATTATGCACTCTTGTATTATCAGGTTGGAAATACCTTGATAAAAACAAGCATAATTTTTTTAAAAAATCATTGAATTAGCTCTTAAACATCTTTTGCCCTGTTCAAAGCTGAAGCACTTTCTGCACCTTTCTTGTTACTATCTTTAAAACCATACATTTCTAAACGTCTTTATGTTTTTAAATCAAGCTTTCCAATTAGCCTTCTGAAGTTAAACTGCTTGACTTTCAGAGCTAAAAATGATGTGTGCCTTGGTCTCTGAAACAAAGTAATGAAGTTCTCATCTGATTAGCAAACCCCATTTTTTATTCTTATTGACCTTGAACAGAAACAAATGTTCGGTAACTGTTTGTAATGAGACTGCTTCAGATAAAGTGATATCCTCAGAGCAGGGCTTTAATCACTCCGTATTTCGCCTTTCATCAATCCTTCACCCTCTCCTGTTTCCAAGCCTAGTCTGCAAGAGTTCTGACAAACTGTTGGGTTTCTAAGGATGTGGTGGAAACAAAGAACAGCTCTCAGAGCTACAGACCATGCCTCCAAACAGCTCTCCCCCTTCTCTTGGGAAAGAAAATAAATGACCTTACAGCTGATGTTCAATATCAGTGTCCTTAAGCTACTAACTCCTCATACACTGAAGAGAAGTAATGGAAACTTCAAATTACCTTTTGATAAATAAAAGATGATGCATAACAGCATATGAGGAAAAAGAAACAAATCACAAATCCCAAAAGAGCAATTTCTACATTTTTCTGGAGAAATACAGACTCATCTACACCCAGAATCTTGGCTCACCATAACATTTAGCTATAGGATTGTTAAAATAAAACTGTAATGAAAAACACAAGACTATTTCCTTCAACTGCTATTAATTCCTATTAAACCCCACTGATGTCTGTAAACCCAACCTTGACTTTTTCATATCCGCATGATACAGAATCTCAGGAATGATGAAAAATGTCATGTGTTTTATAAGCAGGAATCCCCCCCAAAGTCTTATAATCTTACAATATCAAAAACTGAGAGAATTTGAACTTTCACTAAGAAAAAGCAGACTTTTGGATTAACAACTGAAATGAAAATTTACATATGTGACCCCAAAATACCCTAAAGGCTCCTTAAAAAATAAAGAGGAGGTCCTGATACGTATATGCAAATAACAAGGCATTTTTATGTTCCATGTCAGTTTGCTTTTCAGCATCTCAGAAACAAACTACTGTCCTCACCATTGCCAGAACAGAAATAATAGTACAATTAACAGGAAGGCTAGACCTGATTCTCTGCCATGTCAAAAAGCGATTTTGGGACCTGATGCTTTTTAACCAACTTAAATTTTGTGTGACCTTATCCTCAATGCCTGGGTAAGAGCAGTTCCATGCACCAATCAGGTGTGGGTTTAAGGGAAAGCAGAGGGTATCCACACGCCACAAATAAGGGAAAGGATACAGAAAAAACTTTGGATTAGATTACACTACATCTCTTCCACAGCATCACCAACAGAACTGAATCTAACACTTGCAAAAGAGTTGGAAGAGGACACAAGATTTACCTTCCCTTCTAAGACAGGACAACCAAAGAAGAAAATGTAATGAAGAAATTCAAGTTGCCCTGGGAGCCCTTTTATGCTCATGTAGCACATCTTAAAAAGATGTTAGAGATAAAAGAACCAGTCTTGCTCTAATTGCTGTGCTGGTGGGCGGAAAAGTCTGCTGTTGTAACATGGTATCTCATTCTGATAAACCTGACATAATTGCAAAGCACAACTAGATCACAAGCAAATCCTTTGAATGCATGTTGAACAAGCCTGGATCCCCCAAAGCCAGCGTATGTTACCCAGGTATATTATCACTTCTTTCCTAGGGCAGCATCAATGCTCAAGAGACCTTGTGGTACACTGCTTCAGGAAGCTGTGGCTGCTGAACTAACGTCTCTTCCTCCTCTGGAACAGCCCAGATGGCCTTGTCTGAGAGCTGTGGACTTGCCATGGGACTGAACTCACAGCCCTGAAGAGCACTCTTCTCCCAACATGTCAGGTAGCACTTAAATTATGGATGTTTCATCTGGGATTGAACTCATTGTATAAGACAAAAGTGATAAAGAAAGAGTGAAAGTCACAAAACTGCAGATAAACAGAATCTAAGATGTACTGCAGAGTAATGCAAACACAAATGATTGTCAGCTTCTACAAAACCCACCTAATTAGAGCTGTTATCAAAAGGAAGGTCATGTTAAATGGTACTAAGCACACCCTGTACTTACACTGATATTCATGTTAATGTTCATCAAAGTGATTCCTATTTTAAAAGGGATGATTACTTAGTACCATTATCAATCTCAGCCTCAATATATTATGCTGTCACTAATACGCAAAAACCTCAGCTTCAGAAAAAGATTCATTATCTCAAGTGCTGAGCTGTGTATCTCAGAGAAAATACAGTTTCTGCACAGAAAAGAACATACTGTTTGAACAAGACACTGTGCCCCTGAGTTCTCCCTCCAGTTTAGGTGATGACCTGGATCCTACATCAATAACTCAATTTATTAATTTTGGGCAGCATAAACTAAATTGTTTTCTGTAGCAATTTATACTGATGGACAAGTGCTACTGAGGAATCACCTTCTTTACAGAAGACATTTTAGCTGTCACATTGCATGTAACAACGGTTCCCCTTGCTTCTTTACAAGTTGGCAGCTTTAAAGCATTTTCAAAAGGAGCTAAATTGGTATGTTTTCCTCATTTTCTTCTGTGCAACGTTTTGTAAGGGAAGAAAGTGCCATTTCATCTGAAAAGATACTCTGTACTATTATAATTTGGGATTTTTTTCCTCAATGAATTTCATTTATTTATTTACATTCAAGACAGGCAATAAAAGAACAAGCAGCCTGACCTTTGGAAGTCTACCAGAAAGCCCAACTCTGAAACTACAACAACCAGCGTGACCTTATTCCCTACATTCAGCAGCTAACAATCATGCACAATGAGAGAGAAAAATGCAACTCTGTAGAAAACTGGTCCTCGTCAGATAACACAGCCTGTTCTCAAAGCACCTGAAGACGTATGCTTTGTGAACCCTTTAAGACCTTCTGGTACCCATCAGCTGAATTCCAGTGATGCCCTGCAAGCAGCAGCTCCCAGTTTTGCCAGAAGAGATTTATACACATTTCTGTAGCTCTCTCTCTGCCATTTCATATTCAATATCATAGAATGGTTTGGGCTGGAAGGGCCTTAAAGCTCATCTAGTTCCAAACCCCTGCCACAGGCAGGGACACCTTCCACAAGATCAGGTTGTTCCAAGCCCTGTTCAACGTGGCCTTGAACACTATCAGGGATGAGGCAGCCACAGCTTCTCTGGGCAACCTGTGCCAGCGCCTCACCACCCTCATAGGGAAGAATTTCTTTCTTATATCTATCCTAAACCTCCATATCATCTGCCTTTCTGTGGGCACCATAACATTTGCGCCTCCATAATCCGTACCCAATTTGCACAGCTGGGTGTGTGCATAGCTGGTAGGAGGTAGTTTGAGGGTATGGTTCCACACATGGAGAACTCAAGACTCTGCAGTCCTTACCCCAAAAAACATTGAAAACCAGGGTAACTTGTTCACAACAGCACACTCACTGCAGCAAGTGGACTGCATTATAGGCCAAAGGTTTGCTTCCAATAGATTTCAAACACACAGCAACCAGTTCAAGGTCAAGCTCACCAAAAGCAGATATTGCAGCAGTAATACACATGCTGGAAAGCTAAAGAAACAACTGGATATAAATGTAGAGAAAATCTATCATGACTACTGTTAATTCTCTATGAATAATCCTACACTCCAAGCAAAATATAAGCAGCATATGTCAATCATGCTCAGAGAAACAGAAATCACCAATATATTTTTCCAGCCCTTTTCTATACTGCATGAGTAGTGGCTTGGTTTTTATTGAGGCAAATATACAGTGCAGTGTCCTATGCCATACAATATGCTATATCACTCAGAGGGCACACTGTTGATTTTATTGATTCCGTTTTCACACTACTGTAACCCCATTAATGTCAGCAGAGCAACTGGAAATTGCAAAGGGATTCTCGACTGATAGACTCTGATTTTTCTAATTTTCTAATGCAGACAGCTAGCTTTATTTCTGTTTTTTCATTTGACTTTTCCTTTCTAATAACCCCACTGCTATGGGACACCTACTCAGTGGTCTGCTATTAAAAAAGGGACAGAATTCAGTCCATTACAGTTATTTATTAGTAGCATTAGGATTTTACAACGTGATAGCATAATCTGTCCTTTGCCTGAAGTAAACACTCTTAAAGGAAAGCCCACAGGGAGAGCAAAACTGAAGCATTTTTTAAAGTGGTGAATACTAATCAGATATATAGCTGGAGGAAAAAATAATGTTATAACAGGAAGACAGAACAAGCAGACCAAGCGACAGGAATGGTACCAAGGTATCAAAATATGACAGTGGCATATACTCTGGAGAGGAAGGTGGGGGAGAAGAAATCAAGGACAAACTGAAAGGAGGAAAACATGATTATTTCTAATAGGAGATGGAGAGGAAAATGAGGACAGAAAGGTGAACAGCTCAGAGGACAATAAGCAGCAAAGCAGAAGTTTCCAAATTGTTAATAAAATTATTATAGAAATTATAACATATGATAAATGATTGTTTAGGCTTCATTAACTGATCAGATCCGGACAGGCACTAAGAACAGAGAAGCTGTAAAAGGAGACACAGGAAAGATTTGCTTTGCACTAGCCCAGAGCTTTCACAATATGAAGCTTACCATTAATTTTGTAACTTTGAATCTTTCACTAAGAATTAGTTCTTTCACAGCAGTTTCTCAGACTCAGTAGCTCTGATTCATTTGTAAGCATTTTTCCCTTCCTTTCAGTCCATACATAGGCAACAGACAGCACAGTAAGCATGCTGCTAATCAATCTCATCCCCCAACGACATCAATCTTGGATTTGTATCAATCCATTTTTAGCTAACCTAAATCACTGCTTCAACAACAGAGCCAGAAGATAAATACATGAGGAGTGAGGTGGTATAGAAGACTTCCTCCTAGACCTGGGGGAAATGCAGAACAAATGCCCAGTAGGACAGAATAACAGATAGAAAAAAGCTTGCTAGTAACAAAGAAAGAACAACTCAAGAAAAAAGTCTTTGGGTAATAAAAGTGAATTACCATATTGCCCCAGTTTCAAAGGAGAGAAAATGCCACTTGAGACAATTTTCCATTGAGCATAATCCTATTAAAATCAATGACAATTATTACTGAAGGAAAATCAAACTCTGTGTTTCCTAAATGGGAGCATGCCATACGACTCATACGTGCATAAGAAAACAGAAAAGTGGCTAGCTCCAGGCATAAGCTGGGCATCAAAGTTAAGTGCTTCATTCGGGGTCACAGGTTTCTTAAACAGTCTGAAGAAGAAACTTCACTCTGCATGGAAGGTTATTTATAGCACCTAAATTTGGAACCTACATCTGTCCAGCAAATATGTAAGGGACTTCAAAGCCCTGAATTAAACCTAAACATTAGAGCTCCAAAGTTAAGACAGTGTGAGTACTGCCAAGATATCCACAGACCCAGTGCCACTGTCGCTAGAGTAAAAAGTGTAACTGCTGTGGATGCTCTGTTTTCATGATCTTGCTTATTCCTATTCGATCAGGAGATTATAAATTTCACATAGCATATTAGGAATTAAATGTCCACCTGTTAAGTAGGACTAATAAAGTGATTCTTAATTTTTAATAGGAACGAAACAGTTTCAGCAGCAGTTAGTACCCAATTTAAGTACATCACTGAACTGTCTTGCTCTTTGCAGTTGTATAAGCAAGCCAGTAGCAATGATGAATGACTGCAGACGAGTAGGTACATTAAGCCTACATAGTCAGTGCCTTCTGAGTTGCTGCTCTTGTATGTGTTTACCATAAACAGAAAAGAAAAATCAAGAGAACAGCCTCTGGGAGAAACAAAAAATGGGAAAGTGCAGTACTGGGGAATGTGTACTACGCTTCATCAGTGTGTGCCTAACACAGACAGAATCAAAGAGATATCCACTACAACCTAAGAACAGAGTGGGAAGGGAGAACCTGAAGGCATTCTTTGGAACAGTATGCAAAGCAAAATTAATTACTGTGAGTTTCAATAGTAGAAAGAAGGAGTATTTCAAAGCCTAACAAGATACACTGGATGCTACCTGTGGGGTGTTACGAGATGCAAATATTGAACAAAACATCAAGAGTGAGGATTCTGAATTACCAAACCAAAATAAGAGAATAGGAACACTTAATTAAATTAAGCAAGTGGAATAGGTGCAGGGGAAGAACTGGAAAGTATGGAAAGCAAAGTAGGAAAGAAGAAAAAAAAGCTGTTAGCTAGCAAGATGAAAGCCAGATAGACAGAGAAATAGAAGAGACAGAAGTTAAAAAATAAAAACATTACAGAAACTGTATCTATGGCAACACTGAAGTAGAAATTAGTAGACATTTTTTCTGCATTTGAAGTCTGAAGGCTGAAAGAAAATCAAGCCAACTTGCTAGCTATTTTTCTGTGGTCTGCCTTATAGAAAACATGTCAAGAGGCAGAAAAGAGACTATCAATCAGGTCAGAAGAAGTGAAACAGAACATCCTTCTTGCCTTCCTAATGAGTGTCAGATTTCGGTCCTTGTTTTCTAAACACAAGATGTTAATAAATTATTTTTTGCTCCCTAAGAAATAGACATCTGGCTGGATTTGGGGGAATCAATTTGATTTAAAAGAATGTAGGTTTTGTATGAAATTATGTCAATTATTAAAAAAAAAAGAACAAATCTAACTAATCTGAAGAATATAACCATCTGTTTTCCTTGATTGCCTTTTCTCACAAAATAAATATCAGAATCAAACATTTTTATTTGTACACTGTCAAATTTGGTCTTTATATATATTCCCAAAACTTGTTAGCTACATGTACATAATTACTAACATAATTTGTAATCACTTATAAAATGCCACAATATTTTCCACTAGAGCTTGGTTTCTCTAATGTACTGCGCAGCTCATATTCCTGGTTTTCTCTAAGCAATTATCAATCCTATTTAAAAAGCAAAGCTTGATTTTTCATTGCTTTGTCCTCTGTTCAGTCATTTACACATGAGCAAGTGGGTGTGAAGTGCTGCCAGATGTGTCAGGCTATGTTACACTGCTTCTAACAACTACACCAGGAGAAAGGCCCTGGATACTTAACCTCACCACTTCTGTTTTACCAATTAGACAGTAATGCTCAAGACTTATTTATTGGCCTGTTTAACCAAAGGAACAGACTTGGAAGCTGGCTGTCAAGCATGTATGTTAATAGAGGAACTCTGTAATGGGATTTTCAATCTATCCATTGAAAAAAAAAATCAGGTGGAAATTAAGGAGAAATGGTGCAAAATATTGGTGAACTGAAAATGTGACAATTTGAGACAAAATAATCATGCATGTAGTGACAGGACAAGGGGGAATGGCTTTAAACTGAAAGAGAGGAGATTCAGATTAGGTACTAGGGAGAAATTCTTCCCTGTGAGGGTGCTGAGGCGCTGGCACAGGTTGCCCAGAGAAGCTGTGGCTGCCCCATCCCTGGCAGTGCTCAAGGCCAGGTTGGATGGGGCTTGGAGCAACCTGG